>JARQOD010001609.1:0-94278 GCA_033576555.1 Oophaga sylvatica
GTATGTGCTTTTAACTTTTATGACAGCTACCTCTTTTGGTAATTGTAATGCATCAATTAACTGCTGGACTGCGTCAGCATTTTTAATGGGATGTCCTGCTGCCGTCAGGAATCCTCTAGATTTCCAAATTGGACCAAAATCATGAGCTATACCGAATGCGTATCTAGAATCTGTGTAGATGTTAACAATTCTACCTTCAGCTATCTTACAGGCCTCGGTCAGAGCCTTAAGTTCAGCCTCCTGGGCCGACTGATGTGGGAGCATTGGTTCTGCTTTGATCACTGCATTCAGGGAGACGATGGCATACCCGGTGTGGAAGGTACCTGAGTCATCTTGGTGGCGAGATCCATCTACAAAAAATTCAAAATCAGCATTAAGTCTCTCAGTTTCAAACACTGTGGGTAGGCCTGCTGTTTCCTGTGCCAATAAGCTGAACACAATCATGAGGAATCTCCTCTCTTGGATCTTCTTTGTACAATACCTGACCTGACCCTCCTTTAGATCCGAGAGAGGTAACAACGTGGCAGGATTAAGTGTGGTACATCTCTGCAAAGAAACATTTGGAGGCATTAAAAGTGCACATTGCAATCGAAGGTGACGTGCAGCTGAAAGGTGTGCCGGTTGCACCTGGTTCAGTATGGTATATACGTCATGAGGTGTAAGTACTGTCAGTGGATGATCAAGAACGATATCTGACGATTTGTGAAGCAATAGTCCTACAGCATGTACTGCCCGTACACAGGACGGGGCACCTCTAGCCACTGCATCTAGTCTTCCACTGAAATAGGCTACTGGCCTTTGATTGTCACCATGTAACTGAGTCAATACCCCTGCCGCGTTGTCCCTGCTGTTCGTGGAGATACAGGGTGAATGGTAGTTCATAGTTGGGGGTTCCTAGCGCTGGAGCTGCCACAATCCTGTTTTGAGAGAATAAAAACAGTCTATACCTTCAGGAGTTAGTTTAAAAGGCACAATGGTGATACAGTCATAGAGAGGCTGCATGAGGATTGATACAGCATGAATCCACTGCCTGCAATAGGAAACCAGTCCAAGAAATGTCCTAAGAGCGGCAACATTAACAGGAATAGGAAAATTCTGTACAGCTTCTTTGCGAGCGCTGGTCAGATGTCGCGCCCCCAGTGTAATGCAATGTCCCAAAAAGATAACTGAAGATTTACAGAATTGCAGTTTATCCTTTGACGCTTTACATCCAGCTTGGTACAAAAACAACATGAGTGATATTGTTGCAATACGACACTGTTTCCTGGAGGGGGCACAAATCAGTAAGACATCAACATATTATAAAAATAACATTGGCAAAATCAATAACTGTGAACCAAGCAGCTTCCTGAGATATCTGGAACAAAAGTGTATATATATATATTGTACCAGCCAATACATAGAGAGTTAAATCTCGTAGTTGAAGGGGGAAGCTGGAGTTTTTTTTTTCTGTTAAAGCTACTGATAAGAACCTAGCTGCAGGCCTGCTGCCAAAGGTGGGGGCTAGGTTTTAACATCACTTGCTACCAGTTTCTGCATCTGCTGAGCAATAGTCGTTTCTTGAGCTAAACTAAGAAGATACTGTCTCTGTTGGGGCAGGATTGCACCTGGCTTTAATTTGACCATGACTGGCTGCACCTTAATCTGCCCACATCTGTTTTATCTGAAGCCCAGAAATCATGCGGTATCACACCTTCTAACATTGAAGGAAATTAATTTGTCCTCTTCTGTAATTACTGAATTGTCTGCCCCGTGTCCACTTGGAACTCAACCTCATGTCCCCTGGTGTTCACCTGCACTGTGCATTTAGGAGTGGGGGGGTAAGGAGACAAGGGGGTTCATGTGCAAGCTACCTCTTTTTGCCTGCGCTAAATCATGTTGTGCCCCTGTGCTATTCTGGCTAGATCCTCTGCTTTAACTGATCTCCAATCTGGTCTACTTACTTTTCTGCCTGTCTATCTTTCTTCTCACATACTCTGACCTTCTATTCACACGCCTAGCCCTTCGATTCTTACGTACTGTGTCTATTCTAAAAAATATTCAACAGAGGTGATTAGAAATCTGAAACCTACTGCACTCTGGCTCTGCGTCTCTATGCTGAATGCCTGATGGGAGGGGGTAAGTCGGGCCGCTGCGCAGTTTGTGTGTCCTCTCTCCCTCAGCCTTCAGCTTCCTTATCTGTAGAATGACCTTGGTCTAAAGGAAAATGCCATCTCGCTGCTGCCAGCACTTATCTCTGCTTGCTGTCACTGACTTCTGCATTGTCAGGTGTGGTCCTACACACATAGCACTTGTATGTCTCATCTATCAGTCTATCGTATCTAGCTTCATCTGCCAATTTCCCTTTTATAAGTGCTTCTAGATCCTGTCTAGTTGCTTTATTAGAGCCGACTGCTCTGTAGGGCTCCATGGTCTGTATAACACTACTGTCCGGGGGGAGGGAGGCAGACAGGAGGGTAAATCAGTCATCCCTGTTTTTGTCAGTCTGTAACGTCCGTCTCCTAATTCTTCAGTCTTTTCTTCTAAGTAATCACACGCACTCATCCACAGGTTCACTGTTTTCCTTTGTCTCTCAACCATCCATGATGTGAGTCAAAGAACCTTTTCCATTTATCACTGTTCAATTCTCCGTTTTCATTCATGCCTGCTTTTCACAATCTCTGCGCACAACTAAATCTTTAGCAGAAATGCCTTCCTTGGCATTTTTGGTCCCCCATTTTTTTATCTCCTCACCTAGAAGAGATTCTCTTGTCACCAAGACAAGTTTGTCACCAAGACAATTGCGTCACTATGACTCCGTCACCAAGACTCTGTCACTTAGACAATGGGCCACAAAGGTTTCTGAACCATTCCACTGCTCGCTCTTCAATATTTGTACGCCAACCAAATGAACAATCCAATCACACAGACACCAAGACAAAACCACAACACAATCATTGGATCCATACTGTCATTATTCAAAGGAGGAAAGGCAGGACTGACAATTAATCTGAGGGTCTACTGGTTCAAAGGGACCTGAGCCAGGAATACCTGTGAATTACCTGGAAAGCCGACCGCTCGGGAGGAGGGAGTCCACTATACAGTGATATAGATTTTGGGTAGAATATAATAAGTATTCTTACCCCAGCGCTGTATGTATATCACCAACAGAAGGCTCCGCTCATCCCACGTCTCCGGACCGGTCGGGCTTCCTCAGAGTAGATTAACTCAGGTCCCTGTTCGGGCGCAGGCTGTCGTCGCTGTTATCTTGTTAACCCTTTCCTCCTCAGAATGTGGTACCAGAGAGAATAAGACACAAACCAAAGGGTGCGTCAATATACTCTACTCTTTATTGCTAATGAAGGGGCTTATATACACCCCTGAAGCAGGAAGCGGAATTACCATATATGGCAGTTAATACAACTTATCATTAAAGCACGTAACATACTGTTTTCTAACCAAACTTTCCATCTTTGCCTTTTGCCCCTGATTTCGCTCCTAGTACAGAGTATCTCTTCATGTCAGGAGGAGTATTTATTAATGAAGGAACATTCCTTTCTTATCTTCCCTTCTTCTATGCCTCAGCTTTCCAAGGCCTTGAGAAGAAATACTGAATTTAACTCTGCTAGCCTTATCATAAATGGATGGAAAAGTATTCACATGAATTTAACTCTAACAAGGCCGACCATCTCTCTCCCCATGATTCCAGCCCAAAACACTACTCCACCTCCTCCTTGTTGGCGCCGTAGCCGTGTTTGCATGGGGTGTCCATCAACCAGCCATCCTCCATTCCATCCATCTGGACCATCAAGCGTTGCACGGCACTGATCGGTGAACAAAAGTTTTGAAGTCAGTCTTCATGTATTATTTGGCCCACTGGAGCCGTTTCTGCTTTTGTGCAGTGGATAGAGGAGGTTGACAGGATGGCTTACGCACAGCTGCAAACCTCTGAAGGACTCTGCATCTTGTTGTTCAGGGGACGTTGGAGGCACCAGCAGCTTCAAAAACTTGTCTGCTGCTATGACAAGGCTTTTTTGCCGCTGCTCTTTTAACCTGACGTAATTACCTGTAGGAAAGAGTCCTCAATTTTCCCTTATCAGCACGCACACGTGTGTATTGTGAATCAGCTACATACTTCTTGATTGTGCGATGATCACGATGAAGTGTCTTGGCAATGTTGATTATAGTCATGCCTTGACCTAAACACTCCACAATTTGTTGCTTCTCAGCAGCCGACACATCCTTTTTCTTTCCCATTTTGGCAGAAAATGTAGGCTGCTTAATAATGTGGGACAGCCTTCTTAAGTAGTCTTGCCTTTCATTAGACACACCTGCCAAACTAATTAGCACAGGTGTCTGCAATTGCTTACAGTGACATAAAGAGCCCTGACACACATCACCATCAATGAGTTTAACTGACAAAAAAAAATTCTTACCTTATCACTCCTAAACAAGTTTTGCATAATAATTTGGAACACAGTGTATATACACCAATACTGTGGCATTGCTCTTAAAAGCACAATCGAGCAGACGATAGCAGCTTCAAGTCCTCTAAAGTGACTAATAAGAACAATGAAAAAAAATGTTTTAAAAATATGAAAAAATCTCCCAAAAAACGTGAAAGTTCATAAAAACCCTTTTTACTACCCATTAAAATAATAAAAAAATACACATATGTGGTATTGCTGCATTCAGGAATGCCAGATGTCTTAAAAAATAAAAACAATTAAACACATCGGTAAAGACTAGAGATGAGCGACTTTGCCTTTTCTAGGGTCGAGTCGGATTTCTCAAAAGTCGAGTCAAACGAAATCGGCCGACTATCAGGAAAAGTCGGTGGTCCGACTGAAACACGAAACCCAATGCAAGTCAATGGGGAAGCAAAGTCAGCAGGGAGTGGAGGACAGTAAACACACCTACAGTGCCCATTTGAATGGCAACAACATCAATTCTTATTACTTAAGCTTTGCAACCTTAATTAACTTTATAATAATTGTTACGTATCGAAAACTGTGGGTTATTTGGCTAAACTTGTGGGGGGGTAGGGCTGGCTCCAGGTTTTCGTGTGCCCTGGCCAAAGAGTGTCAGTGGGTCCCTTTAACACATACCACAATTCATGATGCTACGATACGGCACAGAAATATAGGTATAGTACAATGAAAAATACTTCACTTCTTACATGACATGACTGATATCTATGATAAAATCTACAATAGCTCAAAAACCGGACAGTATATTTCTCCATACAGTATTATGGCCACCACATAGTGCCCCATACAGAATAATGAGGCCCATATATTGCTCCATACATAATTGGTCCCATATAATGTTCCATAGAGTAAATTATGAGCTCCACATACTGCTCCAGTATATGATAGTCCCCATATAATGTGCCATAAAGTATAGGATGGTCCCCATGGAGCAGAATGAGCCCCACATATTGCTCCATACAGTATAATGAGTCGCATATAAAGCTCCATACAGTATATAATGGGCCCCATATATTGCTCCATACAGAATGGGCTCCATATAATGCTCCATACAGAATAGGCCCCATATGTGCCCCATATGTTGCTCCATACCCTAATAAACCCCATATGATTCTCCAGTATATGATGGGCCCCATCGATGATGCTCCTTTGTCTTATGAGCCAAAATAATGCTCCATATATAATGGGCCCCATTTATAATGCTCCATTGTATAATGATCAACGTAAATGTTGCTCCAGTGTCTGTTTTCCCCCTTTTAGAATGCTCCAGTATATGATGGGCCCCATGGATGCTGCTCCAGTGTCTGATCTGCCAAATTTAGAATGCTCCAGTGTATGATGTCCCTGTAGATGCTGCTCCAGTGTCTGATGTCCCCCATTTAGAATGCTCCAGTGTATGATGGGCCCCATGGATGATGCTCCAGTGTATGATTGGCCAATATAATGCTCCATATATAATGGGCCCCATTTATAATGATCCAGTGTATAATGGTCCCCCGTAAATGCTGCTACAGTGTCTGTTTTCCACCTTTTAGAATGCTCCAGTATATGATGGGCCCCATGGATGATGCTCCAGTGTATGATGGGCCAAAATAATGCTCCATATATAATAGGCCCCATTTATAATGCTCCAGTGTATATTGGGCCCCATAGATGCTGCTTTAGTATCTGATGTCCCTCTTTTAGAATGCTCCTGTAATGTAAGTAGTACAGTTCATATAGTGTCTTGTGCGTAAGTCCATGCAAACGTGGATTTATCAAATAGCAGGGTTCCAAAGTCCACGAGTGTTCCAAAGTTCCACAATAGGAAATAACTGGAGTACAAGGTCCAAGGCTTTCAGGAGTCAGGTCACAGGTTCACTGCAGGCTTGATTCTGAAGCACTGATTGCTCAGCTGTGGCTGCTTAAGAAGCAAGAGGAGAGAATCAGGGCGGGAACATGCAAGCTGGAAACTCCATATTGACTGAGGGCAAGATAGCTGCAGCAAGACAGAAAGTAAAATGGCTGACGGAAAAACTGAGTTTCAGGTACACAGAACCTTACATTACTCCCCCCTTAGGGACAACCTCCGGATGACCTCAGACCAGGCTTGTGTGGGTACCTCTGATGAAACTGACGGAGCAAGCGAGGAGCATTAACGTTATTGACTGGTTCCCATGAGTTGTCCTCCACTGGGTAGCCCTGCCATTTAATCAGATATTGTAACTGATTTCTATACAACCTGGAATCTAAAATCCTTTCCACCACAAATTCTTCCTGACCATCGACTAGCACTGGGTCAGGGCAAGGAGAAGAACGTCCAGGAAACGTATTGGGTGTCGCAGCCTTTAGTAGGGATACATGAAAGACAGGGTGGATTCTCATAGTTCTGGGCAGTTGAAGACGACAAGCGACAGCACTTATAATTTTACTGATTTTATAAGGTCCAATGTATTTATGTCCCAACTTAGATGATGGAATTCTTAACTTAAGATTTCTGGTTGACAGCCAAACCAGGTCTCCTACCTTGAAAGCTGGTGCAGGTTTACGAAATTTATCTGCGGCTTTCTTGTACCTTTCCTGAGCCAATTCCAGATTTCCCTTTAGAAGATCCATATTCTTTTGTAAAGACGTGATTCTTTCAGCCACTGCTGGCAAAGGCGTTTCTATGGGAAATCGAGGAAGAATATTAGGATGATAACCTAAATTGGAGTAAAAAGGAGACTGCTTAGTGGAGGCGCTCTGAGAGTTGTTATAAGAGAACTCAGCCAGTGGAAGTAGATCCACCCAATCATCCTGTAGGTGGCAGATAAAGCAGCGAAGATACTGCTCCAGGGTCTGATTGGTTCGTTCTGTCTGTCCATTAGTCTGAGGATGAAAAGCAGAAGAAAGGTTTACTTTAATGTCCAATGCTGCACAGAAATTTTGCCAAAACCTTGTAGTGAATTGCACCCCTCGATCCGAAATAACCTCATATGGTACTCCATGTAAGCGAAACACATTTTTAATCATCAAATCTGATGTCTGTCTTGCAGTGGGTAAGCCGACACAAGGAATAAAATGAGCTGCTTTTGTTAAACGATCAACCACTACTAGAATGGTGTTCTTCCCTTGAGAGGTTGGTAACTCCACAATGAAGTCCATAGAAATGGATCCCCACGGGCGGGACGGGGTGGGAAGAGGTTGCAACAGACCAGTTGGTGAGGAGCGAGGTGTTTTGCATCTTGCACAGACTTCACATGAAGTGACATAGTTTAAAACATCCTTCCTGCAAGTGGGCCACCAAAAGAAACGAGAAAGAAATTCCTGTGTCTTTAGAATTCCTCTATGCCCAGCTATCTTGGAATCGTGAATGAGTTGCAATACTCTCAATCTGACTGTTTCAGGAATGTACAGGCATTGTCCCTGAATCCACACACCATTCTTAAAGACAAGACTTACGTCCCTTGGGGGTTGTGCAAAAAAGGAATCCGCATGGTATGCTTCCTTGATGTCCTTAAGTAGGTCTTGATTATGAATCACTCCCAGGAATCTAGAGTCAGGAAGAATAGTCTTAGGAGGAGTAATTGGACGTGTCTCTGCTGAGTAAATCCTAGAGAGTGCATCAGCCTTTCCATTGCGCGATCCTGGTCTATAAGAAATGATAAAATTAAATTGGTTTAAGAAAAGATTCCAGCGAGCCTGGCGAGGAGTCAGGCACTTAGCCGACCTGATAAATTCAAGGTTACGATGGTCTGTCAGGACGACTATTTGCTGTGCAGCTCCCTGAAGAAGGTGTCTCCATTCTTTGAAGGCGGCAATAATGGCCAACAACTCTCTATTGCCCACATCGTAGTTCCTCTCAGCCGAAGACAACTGCTGGGAAAAGAAGGCACAGGGATGCAAGACATTCTTCTCACCTGTTCTCTGAGAGAGTATAGCTCCAACGGCACAGTCTGAAGCATCCACCTCTATTATGAAGGCAAGCTCGGGGTTGGGATGTACTAAGATAGGTGCAGTGGTAAATTTATCTTTTAGACGGGAAAATGCTTCCTGGGCTTGGGGAGTCCAGGAGAACCTAGACTCTTTCCGGGTAAGTTGGGTGATAGGTGACACTACCTCAGAGAAATTCCTAATGAAACGTCTATAGAAGTTGGCAAACCCGATGAAGCGCTGTACCTCCTTCACATTTCTAGGACTTGGCCAATCCTTGATGGCTTGGGTTTTGCTTCCATCCATACTAATTCCTTGTGTAGACAGTACATATCCCAGAAATTGAATTTCGGTCTTATGGAATTCACACTTTTCAAGTTTGATGTAAAGATGATTTTGTCTTAGACGTTCCAAGACCATTCTCACATGTCCATGATGTTCCTCTGTGGAGTTAGAAAAAATTAGAATATCATCCAAATAAATCACCACGAATGTATCTAGGAGATCCCTGAAGATGTCATTCACCAAGTGTTGGAAAGTGGCTGGGGCGGTACTCAGACCAAAAGGCATAACTAGATATTCAAAGTGTCCATAGCGTGACCTGAATGCAGTTTTCCATTCATCCCCAGGTCTAATACGGACTAAGTTATAGGCCCCACGAAGATCTAGTTTAGAGAAGATTTTGGCATGTCGCACTCTCTCCAATAACTCAGGGATTAAAGGCAATGGATAACGGTTTCTAATAGTAACCTTATTGAGTTCCCTATAGTCTACGCAGGGTCTTAGAGATCCATTTTTCTTCTTTACAAAGAAGATGGGTGCACCTGCAGGAGATGAAGAGGGGCGTATGAAGCCCTTGGCTAGATTTTCATCTATGTAATCCTTTAAAGCCTTTAGCTCGGGCCCCGCCAGGGGGTAGATCTTACCAAAAGGTATCTCTGCTCCAGGCAATAATTCAATTGGACAATCATATGGACGGTGAGGAGGAAGCTGATCAGCGTTCTTCTTGTCACATAAATCCACATAGTCCTGGTATACAGCTGGTAGTTCAGGGACTGACATGGTTCCTTTAGGAACAGAGCAAGCTGAAACTTTTGGACTCATCTGTTTCTCTGGAAAGTGTAATTCCTTGGTCTCCCAGTTAATGGTAGGATTCTGAGCCTGCAGCCATGGTAGCCCTAGAATAATGGGAAAGTGGGGAGAAGAGATAAGCATAAAGGACAGTTTCTCTTGATGATCTTTACCCATAAGAACCCTCAAAGGCTCTGTTTCCTGATCCACTGGTCCAGAGGTCAGCAGGGAGCCATCCACAGTTTCCATCTGTACTGGAGTAGCCTTCTTCACTGAACGTATCCCCTGTTTCAGAGCAAAGGAGACATCCATAAAATTTCCACTTGCCCCTGAGTCGATCATAGCAGAGCTAGACACCCAAGCTGAGTCAACCCAGAGTTTGATGGAAAGAAAGCAATGAGAATTGTTTTTCTTACAACTCAGCTGGGACACCGCTGAGGAAACTTGAAAAATTGCAGCGTTTACACAGTCAACGTCCTCAGAGGTAACGGAGTTTAAGTCCGAGAAATCAAGATCTGTTGCTGCAGATCTCTCTGGAGCCTGAGGCTCGGACCTGACAGATCCCCTCTCGCAACACTCACAGTGAATGAGTGCTGCAGTAGTCTTATGAGAACGGCTGGGGCAGTTTATAATGAAGTGCCCTGACTTACCACAATAGAAACATAGATTCTCCTTAAAACGATGTTCCTTGCGTGCATCACTAACCCGTCGTTGTAAAGAGTCTACCTGCATGGGTTCAGGTTCAGGTTCCCGTGTAATCCTACTCAAAGGTTCCTTAGCTGGAGAGGAAGGTAGGAAAAGGTTAGTGCGATTGCTTTCGAACCATCTCTCTTGCCTGCGTTCAGTCAGACGAGTATCAATACGGATGCAGTAGTTAATAAAGTCACCTAACGCAGTGGGAGGGTCGGCACGAGCAAGTTCATCCTTAATCAGTGGAGATAACCCTTTTCGAAAAATAGATTTTTTGGCGGAACTGTCCCAGGTGGTATCAAGGGCCCATCTCCTGAAATCCAAGGCATATTCAGCTACCGAGTGCTTACCTGGCGCAAAGCTAACATGGCTGCTTCAGCTGTTGCCCCTCGATTGGGGTCATCAAACACCTGCCCCATGGCTGAAATGAAAGCATCAAGATGATCCAAACATTCATCCTCAGTCTCAATCAGAGGGTTTGCCCACATCAAAGCCTTGTTGGTAAGCAACATAATTATAGTAAGCACCTTAGATCGTTCAGTGGGAAATTGTGAAGCATGTGCAGAAAAAAAAAGATTGCATTGATTAATAAATCCCCTGAATTTCTCACGTTCACCGCCAAAACGAAAAGGGGGCAACTTGGGAATCCCAGAACTCGGGGCTACGGCAGGAGCCTGGACTCGCCCCTCTAGAACCTCAATCCTGGCTCGCAAATCCTGGGCAGTCTGTCCAAACACTTGCAAATTGTGATTAGTGAGGTCCTGTAGGTTTGTAAAACGGGTCTTTATATTCTGCAAATCTGCAAGGATATTATCAGTCACTCCGCAAAGTTCCTTTATGCGGGCCTCCATTTTCCAGATCTTTTAAGACAGGAGTACTGGAAGGAGAGGAGAGGAGAAAAAAAAAAACAATAGTGTTTACCTGTGGTAACACTGCAGAGAGAAAAAAAAAATTAAGGGAACTGCTCACCTGGAATGGTTGTGAGAAGTCACAACCACTATCATCACAGAAAGTTCAACCGGACATCTGATATCCACAGTTACAGCAGACAAAAAAGAGGAAAGAAAAAAAAAAACAATAGTGTTTACCTGTGGTAACACTGCAGAAAAAAAAACTTAAGGGAATTGCTCACCTGGAATGGTTGTGAGAAGTCACAACCACTGTCATCACAGAAAGTACAACTGGACGTCTGATATCCACAGTTACAGCAGACACAGCCTTTCCAGACCCAGCAGACACTAACGTTTGGCTTCAGAATCTTGTAATGTAAGTAGTACAGTTCATATAGTGTCTTGTGCGTAAGTCCATGCAAACGTGGATTTATCAAATAGCAAGGTTCCAAAGTCCACGAGTGTTCCAAAGTTCCACAATAGGAAATAACTGGAGTACAAGGTCCAAGGCTTTCAGGAGTCAGGTCACAGGTTCACTGCAGGCTTGATTCTGAAGCACTGATTGCTCAGCTGTGGCTGCTTAAGAAGCAAGAGGAGAGAATCAGGGCGGGAACATGCAAGCTGGAAACTCCATATTGACTGAGGGCAAGATAGCTGCAGCAAGACAGAAAGTAAAATGGCTGACGGAAAAACTGAGTTTCAGGAACATGTACACAGAACCTTACAGCTCCAGTGTATGATGGACCCTGTAGATGCTGCTCCAGGGTCTGATGTCCCCCATTTAGAATGCTCCAGTGTATGATGGGCTCCATGGATGATGCTCCAGTGTATGATTGGCCAATATAATGCTCCATGTATAATGGGCCCCATTTATAATGATCCAGTGTGTAATGGTCCCCGTAAATGCTGCTCCAGTGTCTGTTTTCCATCTTTTAGAAAGCTCCAGTATATGATGGGCCCCATGAATGATGCTCCAGTGTCTAATCTGCCCCATTTAGAATACTCTAGTATATGATGGGCCCCATGGATGATGCTCCAGTGTCTTATGGGCCAAAATAATGCTCCATATATAATAGGCCCCATTTATAATGTCCAGTGTATAATGGGCCCCTTAGATGCTGCTTTAGTGTCTAATGTCCCCCATTTAGAATGCTCCAGTGTATGATGGGCCCTGTAGATGCTGCTCCAGTGTCTGATGTCCCCCATTTAGAATGCTCCAGTGTATAATGGGCCCCGTAAATGCTGCTCCAGTGTATGATGTCCCCCATTTAGAATGCTCCAGTGTATGATGGGCCCTATCTATGATGCTCAAGTGTATGCTGGGCCCCATATATAATTCTCCAGTGTATAATGCTCCCCATATATTGCACCAAACATTAAAAAAAATGAAATACCTCTCCTCGCTGTGCACTGCTCTACTCTGGACTCCTCAACATCACCATCTTACAGCTCTCTGCACTTGGACTGTTTAGGCAGAGGGCGTACAGACGTGACGTCATTGCGCTCTCTGACCTGAATGTCACTGTCAGGAAACATGGAAGACGTCACAGCGGTGAGCAGGGAGAGGTAAGTATTGCTAGTGCAGGGGCCCTGAGCAAGCAGGGGGGGCCGACTCGTGGGCGACAGCACTGGCACAGGGCCCCTCATAGTACGCCAGTGTGTCTGACCGCGAGTGGGTCCCCCACCATCAGAGACACTTTTTTGTACTGTGAGGGGCCCTGTGCCAGTGCCATTGCCTACGAGTCGGCCCCCACCTGCTCAGGGAACCGGCACTTGCCCGGGTGCGCCAGGTGCTGACGCCGTCCCTGAGGGGGGTATTTGTAGATTTTGTAGTCCGTCCACGCTTGCAAGTGCATGTTCATTAAATGTCTACGCATGCAACTGATATTCAAATTTCTGAGATTTTTCCCTCGGCTAAAGGTCCTTCCGCACTTCTTACAGATAACCTTTGCCTCATCAATAGGATTTTGGTCAAAAAGTGCCACACTGGACTCTTCCTACTATGGTATAAATTTTCAGGGCTTGCACGCTGTGCTAATTTGACCGTCTGGCCAAGCTGTCCTGCAACTCTTTTTGTTTTTCTAACACGTTTTTGGACAGCTACAGGCCTGCCAGATAACCGCTGCTGCAATGTCGATGCCTGATGTGGATCCTTCTACTCTTCTGAGCTATTGCCAGCGGCACCCTCTTCCCCCAATGGATGCCATTCTGGCTCAACAACTGGATCATCCATCACCTCCTCTTCAATTTCATCTGCACCTTCCTCTGTATCACCGTGTAAGGTGGTATAGTATGCAGGAAGGGGCACTTGAGTTTCATCAGGGTCAGATTCTGGCTCAGTAGACTGCGAGGGAAATGTAGTGCTCTGGGTGAATGTACCAGCAGAATCATCTAGCAGTGGCTGTGCATCAGTGCACTCCATCTCTGATTCATGTTGGATGGGGGAATTCAGGATTTGACTTGATAACCAAGGCATGGTATGTGAAACGAGCTCCAAGGAGTAATCTGAAGTGTGGGCTGCAGCATCCTTCTCTTTTGGTGGGGGTGAAGCACACAAGGAAAGGTGTTGTTCCTGACCAGGAGCCTGCACTAACGACTCAGTGCTTGCATTTTTTGAAACTTCAGAAGAGGAGGCGATAGAGCTGGGGGCTGTTTCGTCAATGTAAGCCAAAACCTTTTCTGATGCTCCGGCTTTAAAAGCAGTTTACCTACTCCCAGTAAAGGGAGCCTTTCAGGCCTTCTTGAGCCAGACGATGACGCTGGCTCAACACCTCCTGCCTTAGGTGCTATTGTGCTTATGGCACTTCCAGCAGATGCACCACCACCACCATCAGTACCAGCTGGCCCCCCACGCCCACGTCCGCGGCCTTTTCTACCTACTTCCTCATTTTTGTGAAAATGTACCCAAAATACCAGCAGATATATGGTACTGTATCAGAAGCGTACAGCTGTATACAGTCTAGGGATTATTGTAAAATCTCCGTATATATTTCAGGAGTCACACACAGACGCTCTCAGGCTCAGTATGGATTACACCAGAATCTAAAAAACAGAAAAAGGGTAATGTATTAGAAGCGTACAGCTGTATACAGTGTTGGGGTAATTGTAAATCTCCGTATATTTTTCCAGAGTCAGACACAGGCTCTCACAGGCTCAGTATGGATCACACCAGAATATAAAAAGTAGAAATAGGGTAATGTATCAGAAGCGTAAAGCTGTATACGGTGTTGGGGTAATTTTTAAATCTCCGCATATATTTCCGGAGTAACAGACATTTCACTGTTAGGGTCTGCAGAATGCACCAAATATAAAATGTAGAGAGGTGCGTTCGCAGCCCTGGGTCCAATATGTGAGAACTTTGCTATTCCACAGAGCCGCTAGAAGGAGTGCCGCAGAGCTATATGGCGATGTGTGCGAACTCAGCTAACACCATTGAGTCGCAAAGTAAACATGCTAGGGCGCTGTCTAGCATTGAAAGTGAACCCTGTTGCGTCACAGAGCCGCTGAGACAAACTTCTGTGTCCTGTTAGGCACCCAGGTACACAGTTGACTGCTAAGCGAACATAGAAAGTGATCATGCGCTAATGTCCTCGCGGGAGTCACCCGCAATCTATGGCGTCTGAACGCCAGGCTCTGAATACGGCAATCAAACTCCTCACCGGTTATGCCGGTAATCTAAGGCATCTAAGACACCGACCCTGACCAGCTAGCATACCAAGCTCCTCACCGATTAGGTCGGTATTGTAATGGCGTATTTCAGCCGCCCTAACCAGACACACGCATGACCACAGTGGCGCAAAGCATATAACGGTTGATACTAGCGCACGGCCGTGCGCTAGGACAGCCTTTTATAGCAGCCACAAGAAAAAGACCTTCCAGGAAGGACCAATGGGAAGCTGCTTCAGAACATCAACAGCTACAGGACCTTCCTGAAGGACCAATAGGAGTGGCAGCTGTATCTGAGCATGTGACCCCTGATCTCCAATGGGAGATCTTGCCCTGGGCATACTCAGATGAAGCAACAAAGGACTTAGTGCCAAATCTGCCTGCTCCAACACTGGTTGCAGCAGCAAGTCTCTGCACAGTACTGGGCCGGGCAAGACGCTGGGACCAACGTCTCTGCTGAGCAGGAACCACTGCGGCGGGAGACGGATGGGGGACTGCAGCGGGAACAAGTCAAGATTCCCCTTGTGCAGGAGTGGGAACTCGAACCCTAACACTCACAGGCTCAGTATGGATCACACCAGAATATAAAAAGCAGATCCGCAAGAAATAATTACACATGTGGGCCAATGTTCCTGGTGTCAATGATGCACTTAGAGTGGAGGAGGACTTTCTGGCAAAAAGGGTACTGTATCACAAGATACCAGGTATATATAGTATTGTGAAAATATCCTAATTCTCCGTATATATTTCAGGAGGCAGACACAGACGCTCTCAGGCTCAGTATAAAATACACAATAATATAAAAGATGAAAAAGGGGTACTGTATCACCAGATACCAGGTATATATAGTATAGTGAAAATGTTGGAAATCTCTGTATATATTTCAGGAGGCAGACAAATACGCTCACAGGCTCGGTATGGATTGGACAAAAATATAAAAAGCAGATCCGCAAGAAATAATCACACATGTGGGCCAATGTTCCAGTGTCAATGATGCACTTAGAGTGGTGAGGGGAGGAGGACTTTTTGCCAAAAAGCGTACTCTATCACAAGCGTACAGCTGTATACAGTCTAGGGGTAATTGTAAATCTCCGTATTTATTTCGGAGTAACAGACAGATGCTCACAGGCTCAATATGGATTTGATCAGAATATAAAAAGTAGAAAAAGGGTAATGTATTAGAAGCGTACAGCTGTATACACTGTTAAGATAATTTTTAAATCTCCGTATATATTTCCGGAGTAACAGACAGACGCTCACAGGCTCAGTACGGATTAGACCAGAATATGAAAAGCTGAGACAGGGTACTGTATCAACTGATACCAGGTTTATAGTGAAAATATTGTAAATCTCCATATATATTTCAGGAGTCAGACACAGACTCTCACAGGCTAATTATGGATTACACAAGAATATAATAAGAAGAAAAAGGGGTAATGTATCACCAGATACCAGGTATATGTAGTATAGTGAAATTATTGGAAATCTCCATATATATTTCAGGAGGCAGACACAGACGCTCTCAGGCTCAGTATGGATTACACGATAATATAAAAAGTAGAAAAAGGGTAATGTATTAGAAGCGTACAGCTGTATACAGTGTTGGGGTAATTTTAAATCTCCATATATTTTTCCAGAGTCAGACACAGACTCTCACAGGCTCAGTTTGGATTACACCAGAATATAAAAAATAGAAAAAGGGTAATGTATTAGAAGCGTTCAGCTGTATACAGTCTAGGGGTAATTGTAAATCTCCGTATGTATTTCCGGAGTAACAGACAGATGCTCACAGGCTCCGTATGGATTAGACCACAATATGAAAAGCTGAAAAAGGGTACTGTATCACCAGATAGCAGGTATATATAGTATAGTGAAAATATGGTAAATCTCCGTATATATTTCAGGAGTCAGACAAAGACACTCACAGGCTCAGTATGGATTACACCAGAATATAAAAAGCAGAGAAAAGGTAATTTATTTTAGAAGCGTACAGCTGTATACAGTGTTGGGGTACTTTTAAATCTTTGTATATATTTCAGTCTCAGTAAGCCAGTCCAGACTCTCCGCTACAGGAAACTAGATGGATACAAGTACACACTGAAAGTAGAGTGATTGCAGAAATTTGGGAATTCCTAATCATGGTAAAATTCTCAGAGGCGATACTGTTGTTATGATTTGGTAGCTGAGGAGAGAAGGCAAAAACGGCAATACACCAGAGAGGTTGGAATCTACTGGATTGCAGTACCCTGACTAACCACCACAACTAAAGGCAGCTGTGGAGCGTTCCTACGTTGGTCCTAGACGCCTCGTCACAGCCTGAGAGGTTAACTACACCTAAAGATAGAAAGAGGAAAGCTATCTGCCCCGGAGCAGATCCCAAAGAACATAGGAAGCCCCCAAACATGTAATGGCGGTTAGACAAGAGGAAATACAGACACAGACAGAAAATAGTATGAGCAAACGTTGGGGCCCAAACTACCTGGACAGAAAAGGATAGGAAGGACACTTACTGCAATCCAAAAAAACCTAAAAAATACCAACTCTACTAATTGCAAAAACACCTGAGATCACACGACCTCTACCACCTAAATTAGTTCTCTGGTGTCACAAAACTAAGCCGCAGCCACTGAAAAAACTGGAAAAGGCAAATGAACAAATAACAGTGGCTCAGATAAACTGAGAGGAGCACAAGCCCACAGAGGGGACCTGGCTGACCTCCACAGAAGTGCAGGGAACAATGCAAAAAGCAAGCACAAAAATAAAAGCAGAAAATATCTTATCTGATAGCAGAAGATGCAGGCAAGACTCAGCAAGCTTCCAAGTGAACCAGGGACCACAGTTGAGACAAGAACAATTGATCATCGGCAACCATGATGGGAGGGAACCTCCCTTATATAAGACCAGTCTGTAACTCCTGATTGCCAATCCTCATTGAATGGTTCAGTACTATTTGTAACCACCAGAGGGAGCTTCTGCTCAGAATTCATTTCTAACACATTCACAACAGTACCCCCCTTGAGGAGGGGTCTCCGAACCCTCATTTGGGCAACCAGGTTGGTCAGGATGAGCTCTGTGATACGCACGGATCAGTCTCCTAGCATGGATGTCCGAAGCAAACACCCAAGAATTGTCCTCCTGACCATAACCTCTCCACTTAACCAAATACTGGAGTTTCCGTCTAGAAAAACGAGAATCCAATATTTTCTCAACCACATACTCCAGATTGCCCTCAACCAAAACAGGGTCAGGAGGCGCAGCCATAGCAACCACTGGCTCGACAAACCTTTCAATAAGGACTTGTGGAACACGTTATGGATCTTAAATGTCCCCGGAAGAAGCAAACGAAAGGAAACAGGATTAAGAATCTCCAAGATCTTATAAGGTCCAATGAACTTAGGCTTAAACTTAGGAGATGCAACTCTCGTAGGGATATTTCTTGAGGACAACCAGACCAAGTCCCCACTTCAAACCGAGGTGTTGTGAATGTGCTGGAAATGAATTCTGAGCAGAAGCTCCCTCTGGTGGTTACAAACAGTACTGAACTATCCAATGAAGATTGTGAGGATTGGCGATCAGGTGTTACTGACTGGTCTTATATAAGGGAGGTTCCCTCCATCAGGGTTGCCGGTGATCAATTGTTCTGGTCTCATCTTTGATTCCTGTTCACTTTGTAGCTTGCTGTTTCGTGCCTGCATCGTCTGCTAACAGATAAGACATTTTCTTCTTTTAGTTTTTTGTGCTTTCTTTTTGCATTTTGTCCTGCACTTCTGTGGGGGTCTGCCGGGTCCCCTCCAGGGGCTTGTGCTCCTCTCAGTTTAGTTCAGCCACTGTTGTTTGTTCATTTGCCTTTTCCAGTTTTTTCAGTGGCTGCTGTTTAGTTTTCTTACACCAGAGAACTAATTTAGGTGGTAGAGGTCGTGTGATCTCAGGTGTTTTTGTAATTAGTAGAGTTGGTACTTTTCAGGGTTTTTTGGGATTGCAGTAAGTGTCCTTCCTATCTTTTTCTATTTAGGAAGTTTGGGCCCCAACGTTTGCTCATACTATTTTCTGTCTGTGTCTGTATTTTCCTCTTGTCTAACCGCCATTACATGTTTGGGGGCTTTCTATGTTCTTTGGGTATCTGCTCCGGGGCAGATAGTTTTCCTCTTTCTGTCTTTAGGTGTAGTTAGCTTCTCAGGCTGTGAGGAGGCGTCTAGGACCAACGTAGGTACGCTCCACGGCTGCCTTTAGTTGTGGTGGTTAGTCAGGGTACTGCAATCCCATATATTCCAACCTCTCTGGTGTATTTCCTTTTTTGCTTGCTCTCCTCAGCTGCCAAATCATAACAGTATCACCGGCCCAAAAACTGGTATTTGTATGGTACTCACAGAAGGGAAAAATAGTGTTAAAAAAAAAGAAGATTGTCAGAGTTGTCAGAGATTTTTTTTTTTTCCCTCTGTTTCTCTGAATACTAAGGAGGATTTTTTTTCTCTCAATGGAGTTTGCACAGTTGTCTGGCCGTGTGGATCAGCTTGCCACTGAAGTTCGGAGTATTGCTACCTATCTTGCAGGGTTGCCTGTTGTGGAACCTAGGATTTCCATGCCAGATTTGTTTTTAGAGGATCGAGCTAAATTTCTGAATTTCAAAAATAACTGTAAGTTGTTTTTTGCCTTGAAATCTAAGTCCTCAGGGAACGCAGCACAGCAGGTTCAAATTGTCATCTCTCTCCTGTGCGGTGATCCTCAGGATTGGGCTTTTTCCCTGACACCTGGGGATCCTGTTTTGAGTAATGTTGATGCATTTTTTCAGGCTCTGGGTTATTGTACGATGAGCCTAACGTCACTGATCAAGCTGAAAAAGCCTTGTTGGCATTAAATCAGGGGCTTGAGGACGCTGAGTTATACTGTCAGAGATTCCGAAGGTGGGCAGTCCTGACCAAATGGAATGATGATGCTTTGGCAGCCCTTTATCGGAAGGGTCTGTCAGAGAATGTAAAGGATGTTATGGTGGGATTCCCTGTCCCCTCTGGTCTCAATGATTCTATGTCATTAGCGATTCAAATTGACAGACGTTTGCGTGAGCGTAGAGGTATGCGTGGAATAGTGTTGCCTTGTGAACCAGCTTCTGAACCCATGCAGTGTGATAGAGTGGCTTCTGGGACACATCGTCATGAGTTTCGAAAACGCAATGGGTTATGTTTCTACTGTGGTGATGCCTCTCATGCTATTTCAGTCTGCCCTAAGCGGGGAAGACGTTTTTCACGCTCAGTTGTCTTGGGTAGTGTTCAGACTAAATTTTTGTTGACTGTTACCCTGATTTGCTCCCTGTCCACATTTTCTGCTCAGGCTTTCGTTGATTCGGGAGCAGCTATTAACCTGATGGATTTTGATTTTGCTAAACGTTGTGGGTTTCCCTTAATACCCCTACGGAAGTCTATTCCCCTACTATTCTACCCCTTTGGCTGAGAATAAACGTCAGTTCTCTACTCAGGTGATAATGAGGGTTGAACCTGATCATCAGGAGAGTTGCAAATTTTTGGTGCTGTATAATCTGAATGACATTATCGTACTGGGTTTCCCTTGGTTACAGTCTCATAATCCTGTTTTGGATTGGAAATCTGTGTCTGTAACCAGTTGGGGCTGCCAATGTGTTAATACCAACACTCTTGTTTTTTCTGCCTCCCCCCAGGCTCAGGATGTTCCTGACTTTTTGTCTGATTTTTCTGATGTGTTTAGCGAAAGTAAATCTGCATCCTTGCTCCCCCATAGGAGCTATGACTGCGCTATTGAATTAGTGCCTGGTAGTAAATTCCCTAAAGGTCGCCTTTTTAACTTGTCTGTACCTGAACATGACGCTATGCGGTCTTATATCAAAGAGTCATTGGAGAAGGGTCATATCAGACCATCCTCTTCACCCTTGGGTGCCGGTTTTTTCTTTGTGGCCAAAAAGGATGGTTCATTAAGGCCGTGTATTGATTATCGTCTCTTGAACAATATCACTGTGAAATATCAATATCCGTTACCCTTGATTTCTGACCTGTTTTCCATGGTGAAAACTGCTACTTGGTTTACCAAGCTTGACCTCAGGGGGGCATATAACCTTATTCGCATTAAGCACGGGGATGAATGGAAGACGGCATTTAATACCCCAGAGGGGCATTTTGAGTACCTAGTGATGCACTTTGGGCTCACTAATGCTCCTTCTGTCTTCAGTCCTTCATGAATGACATTTTCAGGGATTTTGTGGATAAGTTTCTGATTGTTTATTTGGATGATATCTTGATTTTTTCCAATGACTGGGACTCTCATGTGAAACATGTTCGGACTGTGTTCCAGATTTTGAGAGAGAATGCTCTGTATGTGAAGGAATCAAAGTGTCTTTTTGGCGTACAGAGGATCTCATTTCTGGGATTCATTTTGTCCCCATCTGTTATTGAAATGGACCCGGTCAAGGTTCAGGCCATCTGTGATTGGGTCCAACCTACTTCATTAAAGGCTCTTCAAAGATTCTTGGGTTTTGCCAATTTTTATCGTAAATTTATTGGTAATTTCTCTGTTATTGTTAAACCATTGACCATCGCCAATCCTCACAATCTTCATTGGATAGTTCAGTACTGTTTGTAACCACCAGAGGGAGCTTCTGCTCAGAGTTCATTTCCAGCACATTCACAACAGTACCCCCCCCTTGAGGAGGGGTCACCGAACCCTCATTTGAGCAACCAGGTCGGTCAGGATGAGCTCTGTGATACGCACGGATGAGTCTCCTAGCATGGATGTCCGAAGCAAACACCCAAGAATTGTCCTCCTGACCATAACCTCTCCACTTAACCAAATACTGGAGTTTCCGTCTAGAAAAACGAGAATTCAATATTTTCTCAACCACATACTCCAGATTGCCCTCAACCAAAACAGGGTCAGGAGGCACAGCCATAGGAACCACTGGCTCGACAAACCTCTTCAATAAGGACTTGTGGAACACGTTATGGATCTTAAATGTCCCTGGAAGAAGTAAACGAAAGGAAACAGGATTAAGAATCTCCATGATCTTATAAGGTCCAATGAACCTAGGCTTAAACTTAGGAGATGCAACTCTCATAGGGATATTTCTTGAGGACAACCAGACCAAGTCCCCCACTTCAAACCGAGGACCATCAGTCCTATGCCGGTTGGCAAACCGCTGGGCCCTCTCCTGAGAGAGGGACAACCTCTCCACTACCTGGTCCCAAATCTGCTGCATACGCTCCACAACAGAGTCAACACCTGGACAGACAGAAGCCTCCGTCTGTCCCGAAGAAAATCGAGGGTGAAACCCAAATTGCAGAAAAATGGAGACATCAAAGTCGCAGAGCTAGCACTATTATTAAGAGCAAACTCAGCCAAAGGCAAAAAAGAGACCCAGTCATCTTGAACAGCAGACACAAAGCATCTCAGATAAGTCTCCAATGTCTGGTTTGTTCTCTCAGTTTGTCCATTGGTCTGAGGATGAAAGCCGAGGAGAAAGACAATTGAACACCAAGTTTAGAACAAAAAGTCCTCCAAAATCTGGAAACAAACTGGACTCCTCTGTCAGACACAATGTTCTCAGGAATGCCATGTAACCGAACCACGTGCTGAAGGAACAAAGGCACCAATTCGGAGGAGGAAGGCAACTTAGGTAATGGCACAAGATGTATCATTTTAGAAAACCTATCACAAATCACCCAGATAACTGTCATTCTCTGAGAAACAGGGAGGTCGGAAATTAAATCCATAGAGATATGGGTCCATGGTCTCTTGGGCACAGGCAATGGCATCAACAAACCACTAGAGCGAGAGCAAGGCTTGGAGCGAGAGCAAGTCCCGCAGGACTGCACAAATTCCCTGACGTCACGAGACAAAGTAGGCCACCAAAAGGACCGACTAACCAAGTCTCTGGTACCAAAAATTCCGGGATGACCGGCCAAAGCGGAACAATGAATCTCAGACATCACACTCTTTTTCCACCGGTCTGGGACAAACAATTTCCCAATAGGGCAGCGCTCGGGTTTATCCTCCTTACACCCTTCAAGAGCCAGTCTCAAATTTGGCGAGATGGCGGAAAGAACTATACCCTCTTTCAAAATAACAGCAGGATCAGATAACTCAGGAGAGTCTGCAAGGAAACTCCTCGAGAGGGCATCCGCCTTAACATTCTTAGTGCCAGAAAGAAAGGAAACCACAAAATTAAAACGTGTGAAAAACAAGGCCCACCTGGCCTGTCTAGGATTAAGTCGCTTGGCTGATTCCAGATAAACCAGATTCTACTGGTCCGTGAGGACCACCACCTGATGTTTGGCTCCCTCCAGCCAATGTCTCCACTCTTCAAAAGTCCACTTCATGGCCAATAACTCCCGATTACCCACGTCATAATTACGTTCAGTTGGAGAAAATTTTGGAGACAAAAAGGCACAAGGGTTACTTTTAGAGTTCTCTGGATCTCTTTGGGACAAAACGGCACCTGCCCCAATTTCAGAGGCATCAACCTCCACCTGAAATGGCAGAGAAACATCAGGCTGCCGTAGAACAGGAGCAGAAGTGAATCTCTGCTTAAGTTCCTGAAACGCAGAGACTGCCTCAGGAGGCCAATTCACCACATCAGAACCCTTTTTGGTCAAATCAGTCAATGGTTTAACAATAACAGAGAAATTACCAATACATTTACGATAAAAATTGGCAAAACCCAAGAATCTCTGAAGAGCCTTTAATGAAGTAGGTTGGACCCATTCACAGATGGCCTGAACCTTGACCGGGTCCATTTCAATAACAGACGGAGACAAAATGAATCCCAGAAATGAGATCCTCTGTACACCAAAAAGACACTTTGATCCCTTCACATACAGAGCATTCTCTCTCAAAGTCTGGAACATAGTTCGAACATGTTTCACATGAGAGTCCCAGTCATTGGAAAAAATCAAGATATCATCCAAATAAACAATCAGAAATTTATCCACAAAATCCCTGAAAATGTCATTCATGAAGGACTGGAAGACGGAAGGAGCATTAGTGAGCCCAAACTGCATCACTAGGTACTCAAAATGCCCCTCTGGGGTATTAAATGCCGTCTTCCATTCATCCCCGTGCTTAATGCGAATAAGGTTATACGCCCCCTGAGGTCAAGCTTGGTAAACCAAGTAGCACTATTCACCCTGGAATACAGGTCAGAAATCAAGGGTAACGGATATTGATATTTCACAGTGATATTGTTCAAAAGACGATAATCAATACACGGCCTTAATGAACCATCCTTTTCGGCCACAAAGAAAAAAACCAGCACCCAAGGGTGAAGAGGATGATCTGATATGACCCTTCTCCAATGACTCTTTGATATAAGACCGCATAGCGTCATGTTCAGGTACAGACAAGTTAAAAAGGCGACCTTTAGGGAATTTACTACCAGGCACTAATTCAATAGCGCAGTCATAGCTCCTATGGGGGGGGCAAGGATGCAGATTTACTTTCGCTAAACACATCAGAAAAATCAGTCAAAAAGTCAGGAACATCCTGAGCCTGGAGAGAGGCAGAAAAAACAGGAGTGTTGGCATTAACACATTGGCAGCCCCAACTGGTCACAGACACAGATTTCCAATCCAAAACAGGATTATGAGACTGTAACCTAGGGAAACCCAGTACAATAATGTCATGCAGATTATACAGCACCAAAAATTTGCAACTCTCCTGATTATCAGGTTCAACCCTCATTATCACCTGAGTAGAGAACTGGGGTTTATTCTCAGCCAAAGGAGTAGAATCAATCCCCAGTAGGGGAATAGACTTCCGTAGGGGTATCAAGGGAAACCCACAACGTTTAGCAAAATCAAAATCCATCAGGTTAATAGCTGCTCCCGAATCAACAAAATCCTGAGCAGAAAATGTGGACAGGGAGCAAATCAGGGTAACAGTCAACAGAAATTTAGTCTGAACACTACCCAAGACAACTTAGCGTGCAAAACGTCTTCCCCGCTTAGGGCAGACTGAAATAGCATGAGAGGCATCACCACAGTAGAAACATAACCCATTGCATTTTCAAAACTCATGATGCTGTGCCCCAGAAGCCACTCTATCACACTGCATGGACTCAGAAGCTGGTTCACAAGGCAACACTATTCCACGCATACCTCTACGCTCACGCAAACGTCTGTCAATTTGAATCGATAATGACATAGAATCATTGAGACCAGAGGGAGCAGGGAAACCCACCATAACATCTTTTACATTCTCTGACAGACCCTTCCGAAAAAGGGCTGCCAAAGCATCATCATTCCATTTGGTCAGGACTGCCCACTTTCGGTATTTCTGACAGTACAACTCAGCGTCCTCAAGCCCCTGATTTAATGCCAACAAGGTTTTTTCAGCTTGATCAGTGACATTAGGTTCATCGTACAATAACCCCAGAGCCAGAAAAAATGCATCAACACTACTCAAAACAGGGTCCCCAGGTGTCAGGGAAAAAGCCCAATTCTGAGGATCGCCGCGCAGGAGAGAGATGACAATTTGAACCTGCTGTGCTGCGTTCCCTGAGGACTTAGGTTTTAAGGCAAAAAACAACTTACAGTTATTTTTGAAATTCAGAAATTTAGCTCGATCCCCCAAAAATAAATCTGGCATGGGGATCCTAGGTTCCACAACCGGCAACCTAGCAAGATAGGTAGCAATACTTCGAACTTCAGTGGCAAGCTGATCCACAAGGCCAGACAACTTTGCAAACTCCATTGAGAGAAAAAAAAATCCTCCTCAGCACCCAGGGAAAAAGAGGGAAAAAAAAATGCAACAAACAGAAAAAAAAAAATCTCTGCCAACTTTCTTCTTTCCACACTTTTTTTTTTCCCTTCTGTGAGTACCATATAATTTTCAGTATGGCCGGTAATACTGTTGTTATAATTTGGTAGCTGAGGAGAGCAGGCAAAAACGGCAATACACCAGAGAGGTTGGAATCTACTGGATTGCAGTACCCTGACTAACCACCACAACTAAAGGCAGCCGTGGAGCGTTCCTACGTTGGTCCTAGATGCCTCGTCACAGCCTGAGACGTTAACTACACCTAAAGATAGAAAGAGGAAAGCTATCTGCCCCGGAGCAGATCCCCAAAGAACATAGGAAGCCCCCAAACATGTAATGGAGGTTAGACAAGAGGAAATACAGACACAGACAGAAAATAGTTTGAGCAAACATTGGGGCCCAAACTACCTGGACAGAAAAGGATAGGAAGGACACTTACTGCAATCCAAAAAACCCTAAAAAATACCAACTCTACTAATTGCAAAAACACTGAGATCACACGACCTCTACCACCTAAATTAGTTCTCAGGTGTCACAAAACTAAGCCGCAGCCACTGAAAAAACTGGAAAAGGCAAATGAACAAATAACAGTGGCTCAGATAAACTGAGAGGAGCACAAGCCCCCGGAGGGGACCTGGCTGACCTCCACAGAAGTGCAGGGAACAATGCAAAAAGCAAGCACAAAAATAAAAGCAGAAAATATCTTATCTGATAGCAGAAGATGCAGGCAAGACTCAGCAAGCTTCCAAGTGAACCAGGAACCACAGTTGAGACAAGAACAATTGATCACCGGCAACCATGATGGGAGGGAACCTCCCTTATATAAGACCAGTCTGTAACTCCTGATTGCCAATCCTCATTGAATGGTTCAGTACTGTTTGTAACCACCAGAGGGAACTTCTGCTCAGAATTCATTTCTAACAATTCACAACAGCTGACCCTCAATTGCTTTATCTGTGGAGACAGCGAAAATGATTCTTTGTGAAGAAAGGGTTGCTGTATCGCAGTAGCGTCGATCCCATCACTGCTAGTCGTCTCCATCAAATTGTGATGCCAAGTAGAGATGTAGACATGGTCCTCACTGCCTATCATGATCAGTCTGGTCACTTTGGAGTGCAAAAGACAGAAGCCACAGGCCGTAGGCGATTCTATTGGATTGGCATGAGAAAAGACATTGAAAAATGGTGCCGGGAATGTCACACATCTGTGACTAGCAAAACTGTGAAAGCTGATCAGAAAGCAACACTGCATCCGATTGTGAGTCGACGTCCATTAGAAATGGTAGCCATTGATCATCTGAAGGTAGAGCCCAGCAGGACAGGCCATAGCTACGTCTTAACCATCATAGATCAGTTCACCAAATTTGTAGTGGCTGTCCCTGTGAAGGATTTAACTGCCCAGACTCCACAGTGGTGGAGCAGGGAGAGGTAAGTATTGCAAGTGCTGGGGCCCTGAATAAGCAGGGGGGGCCCACTCATTTGTGCAGTTACTGGCACAGGGTCCCTCATAGTACGCCGCTGTGTCTGATGGCAAGTGGGCCCCCCTCCATCAGAGACACTTTTTTGTACTATGAAGGGCCCTGTGCCAGTGCCGTCGCCCAAGAGTGGGCCCCCCCCACTTGCTCAGGGCAGCGGCACTTGCCCAAGTGCGCCATGTGGTGACCCCGGCCCTGGGGGGGGACAGCCCAGATAGGGAGGTGGCAAAAATGGCATATGTTGAGGTGTAGGCTGGACGTTCAGCAGCTGCAAATGGAGGAATTGGAGAAGTCAGAGGAAGAGGAGGACAAAGCGAGCCATTTTGCTGGCAACCTATGTGTCATCAGGGGAAGGTGGGACAAAATCCTTTGAAACCCATGCATGGTTCATTTTAATGAAGGTTAGATAATCAACATTTTGTGTCGACAGACGGGTCCTTCTTTCTGTCAGGATTGATCCAGCAGCACTGAAGACTCTTTCTGATAGCACACTACCAGCAGGGCAAGCAAACTCCTGTAAGGCATATTGTGCCAATTAAGGCCAGGTGTCCAGTTTACAGGCCCAGTAGTCAAAGAGGAATGACCTTTGAGGGAGAACATCGATAGGGGAGGAGAAGTAATTTTGAACCATAGTTGACAACTGCTGTCTCCTGTCTGTTGCAATAGATTCAGTATTACCAGGCGTGTGAGCGGTACTCGAGAAATCAGTCCACAACATGGTTATGAAACCCCTGTCTCCAAAGCCACTTTGGCTGTGTGCACCGCGAACACCTCTTCCATTTGGCCCAGTACGGCTTGTGGTAGAACCTGCACCGCTGCTGTGTGCTGGGAATGCCTCTAACAAACAGTTTACCAGAGCTGCTTGTTTGTTCGCCAATATTAGCTCTAGGTTCTCCTGTGGCATGATGTTCTGTAATTTGCCTTTATAGCGTGGATCGAGGATGCTGGCCAACCAGTAGTCGTCATCCTTCATAATTTTGGCAATGCGGGGGTCCCTTTTTAGGATCCGCATGGCATAATCACACATGTGGGCTAATGTTCCAGGTGTCAATGATGCATTGCCAGTGGTGGGTGGAGGAGCACTTTCTGCCAAATCCACATCCCTCCAATCATGCACAAACCCTGTACCTGACCTTGGCAAGCCAACATTTTCTCTTGCTCCCTGAGAAGCATCCTCCTCCCCAAAATAATCATCCCCCTCATCCTCCTCCTCCTCTTCCTCCACCTCGTTCAGGACAGTTCACTGAGCAGACAATGGCTGACTGTCATCAAGGCTTCCCTCCTCCTCTTCCTCCTCTGCTGCAGATGCCTGATCCCTAATGTGCGTCAAAGTTTGCATGTGCAGACGCATAAATGGGATGCTCATGCTTATGATGGCGTCGTCTGCGCTTACGAGCCGTGTGCATTTCTCAAAACACTGAAGGACTTTACAGAGGTCTTTCAGCTTTGACCACTGCACACCCGACAACTCCATGTCTGCCCTCAAACTGCCTGCCCGTGTATCCTCCCATAAATGCATTACAGCCTGCTTCTGTTTGCACTGCCTCTCAACCATGTGCATGGTGGAGTTCCACCTTGTTGCAACGTCTATGATTAGGCGGTGCTTGGGGAGGTGGAGCAATCGCTGCAGCCTCTGCATACGACTGGAGTCTACAGGCGAGCAACGGATATGCGAGCACAGTCTTCGCACCTTATGGAGCAGGGCTGGTAACTCCGGATAATTATTTATGAAGCACTGCACCACCAGGTTCAAGGTGTGAGCCAGGCAAGGTATGTGTCTGAGTTTTGCCAGGGCTATGGCCACAAAATTACGGCCGTTATCACTGACTACCTTTCCTGGCTCAAGATGTATACTGCCCAGCCATGACTCAGTTTCTCACTGCAAGTAGTCGGCCAGTACCTCCGCGGTGTGTCTGTTGTCGCCCAAAGACATAATTTTTAAAACAGCCTGCTGACGCTTACCACTAGCTGTTCGATAGTGGGACACCTCGTTTTACAACACTGGCAGCTGTGGATGGAGTGCTCATGCGACTGCGCTCTGCTGACGAGCTTTCACTTCTGGAGGAGGAAGGAGGTTGAACGCCTACAGTCAACTGTTGCCTATACCGTGGGCTAGGCAGCACTGTCCCACCGTCGCTGTCCCCTGTAGACCCTGCATACACCAGATTAACCCAGTGCGCAGTGATGAACACGTAAGGCCCTGGCCATGCCTACTGGCCCATGCATCTGTTGTGAGGTGCACCTTTCCACTCACTGATTGTTTCAGTGCATGGACAATGCGGTCTTTCACATACAGGTGGAGGGCAGGGATGGCTTTTCTAGAAAAGAAGTGCCGACTGGGTAGATCATAGCGTGGGACAGCGTAGGCCATGAGGTCTCTGAATGCTGCACTTTCAACCAAATGGAAGGGCATCATCTCTAATGAGGTCCATTTGGCAATGTAGGCGTTTAAACCCCGTGGAGGCGGATGAGAGGATGAGTACTTTCTTGTCCTACTCAGAGTGTCTGGTAGGGTGAGCTGGACTTGAGAGCTGCATATGAGGGAACTAGCGGTGGACATGACGGACTGAGAGGGGGTTGGTGATGGTGATGGTGGTTGTGGTGGTGCTGATCGCCTAGATGCAGTCTTTCATTGCAAAAACATTGTGATTCCCTGACTGCTTGGGCCTTGTGACGACACCTCAACATTTCTTGCTGGTGGTGTGCCAACCGGTGGGCTTACAGTGGGGGAAGCGATGGAGCGTTGCTGGCTAACTTTAGTCGGAGCAGGTGCACATGTGCTACCTGAGGTTTTGTAGTCCGTCCACGCTTGCAAGTGCATGTTCATTAAATGTCTAAGCATGCAACTGATATTCAAATTTCTGAGATTTTTCCCTCGGCTAAAGGTCCTTCTGCACTTCTTTCAGATAACCTTTGCTTCAGCAATAGGATTTTGGTCAAAAAAGTGCCACACTGGACTCTTCCTACTATGGTTTAAATTTTCAGGGTTTGCACGCTGTGCTAATTTGACCGTCTGGCCAAGCTGTCCTGCAACTCTTTTTGTTTTTTTAACACCTTTTTGGATTGCTATGGGCCTGCTAGATAACCCCAGCTGCGATGTCGATATCTGCTGCGGATCCTCCTCCTCTTCTGAGATGTTGCCAGCGGCACCCTCTTCCCCCACTGGATGCCAATCCGGGTCAACAACTGGGTCATCCATCACCTCCTCTTCAATTTCCTCTGCACCTTCCTCTGTGTCACCGTGCACGGTGGTATAGTATGCAGGAAGGGGCACCTGAGATTCATCAGGGTCAGATTCTGGCTCAGTAGACTGTGAGGGCAATGTAGTGTACTGGTTGAATGTACCAGCAGAATCATATAGCAGTGGCAGTGCATCAGTGCACTCCATGTCAGATTCATATTGGACTGGGGAATTCAGGATTTGACTTGATAACCCAGGCATGGTATGTGAAAAGAGCTCCATGGAGTAATCTGAAATGTTTCCTGCGGCATCCTTCACTTTTGGTGGGGGTGAAGGACACAAGGATAGTGGCTGTTCCTGACCAGAAGCCTGCACTGATGACTCAGTGCTTGGAGTTTTTGAAACTTCAGAAGAGTAGGCGATAGAGCAGGAGGCTGTTTCGGCAATGTAAGCCAAAACCTGTTCCTGATGCTCCGACTTTAAAAGCAGTTTACATAGTCCTAGAAAAGGGAGCCTTCCAGGCCTTCTGGAGCCAGACGATGACGCAGGCTCAACACCTCCTGCCTTAGGTTCTGTTGTGCTTTTGGCCCTATCAGCAGATGCACCACCACCACGATCAGTACCAGGTGGCCCCCCACACCCACGTCCGAGGCCTCTTCCACCATATTTCCTCATGTTTGTGAAAATGTACCAAAAATACCAGCAGATATATGGTACTGTATCAGAAGCGTACAGCTGTATAAGGTGAAGGTGAAAAATTTTAATCTCCGTATATATTTGCGGAGTAGCACACACAGACTCTAACAGGCTCAGTATGGATTACACCAGAATATAAAAAAGCAAAAAAATGTACTGTATCAGAAACGTACAGCCGTATAAAGTGCTGGTGTAATTTTTAATCTCCCTATCTTTTTCAGGAGTAATACACAGACGCCCACAGGCTCAGTATGGATTACACCAGAATATGAAAAGCATAAAAAGTGTACTGTATCAGTAGCGTACAGCTGTATACAGTGTTGGAGTAATTTTAAATCTCCGTATATATTTTAGGAGTAACACACAGACGCTCACAGGCTCAGTATGGAGTAGAGCAGAATATGAACAGCATAAAAAGTGTACTGTATCAGTAGCGTACAGCTGTATACAGTGTTGGTGTAATTTTAAATCTCCGTATATATTTCAGGAGTAACACACAAGCTCACAGGCTCAGTATGGATTACACCAGAATATGAAAAGCAGAAAAAGTGTTACTGTATCAGTAGCGTACAGTTGTATACAGTGTTGGGGTAATTTTAAATCTCCGTATATATTTCAGGAGTAACACACAGACGCTCACAGGCTCAGTATGGAGTAGACCAGAATACGAAAAGCATAAAAAGTGCACTGTATCAGTAGCGTACAGCTGTATACAGTGTTGGGGTAATTTTAAATCTCCGTATATATTTCAGGAGTAACACACACGCTCCCAGGCTCAGTATGGATACACCAGAATATGAAAAGCAGAAAAAGTGTACTGTATCAGTAGCGTACAGCTGTATACAGTGTTGGGGTAATTTTAAATCTCCGTATATATTTCAGATGTAACACACAGATGCTCACAGGCTCAGTATGGAGTAGACCAGAATATGAAAAGCATAAAAAGTGTACTGTATCAGTACCATACAGCTGTATACAGTGTTGGGTAATTTTAAATCTCCGTATATATTTCAGGAGTAACACACAGATGCTCACAGGCTCAGTATGGAGTAGACCAGAATTTGAAAAGCATAAAAAGTGTACTGTATCAGTAGAGTACAGCTGTATACAGTGTTGGGTAATTTTAAATCTCCGTATATATTTCAGGAGTAACACACAGAAGCTCACAGGCTCAGTATGGAGTAGACCAGAATTTGAAAAGCATAAAAAGTGTACTGTATCAGTAGCATATAGCTGTATACAGTGTTGGGGTAATTTTAAATCTCCGCATATATTTCAGGAGTAACACACATGCTCACAGGCTCAGTATGGATTACACCAGAATATAAAAAGCAGAAAAAGTGTACTGTATCAGTAGCGCACAGCTGTATACAGTGTTGGGGTAATTTTAAATCTTCGTATATATTTCAGGAGTAACACACACGCTCACTGTTAGGGTCTGCGGAACGCACCAAATATAAGATGTGGAGAGGTGTGTTCGCAGCCCGGGGTCCACCGTGCAGGCGGAGCCCCATAATTAATGAACCCCATAAAGCGCTGCACCGCCTTAAGGGAGTGGGGTTCTTGCCAATCCATCACAGCCTGTAGTTTGGTAGGATCCATAGCCAATCCCTGGGACGAGATGATATAGCCCAGGAAAGGTAGAGACTCCTGCTCAAACATGCACTTCTCCAACTTCGCATATAGGGAATTTGCTCGCAAGAGGTCGAAGACCTTGCAGACATCTCTCCGGTGGGAGACCATATCTGGAGCAAAGATGAGAATGTCATCCAGATAGACTACCACCGAGGTGGTCAACATATCCCGGAAGATGTCATTCACAAAGTCTTGGAAGACAGCTGGGGCGTTACAGAGCCCAAAGGGCATTACCAGATATTCATAATGCCCATCCCTGGTGTTAAATGCCGTCTTCCATTCGTCCCCCTCACGGATGCGAATCAGGTTATACGCACCCCGCAGGTCTAACTTAGTAAATACCCTTGCTCCCCGAAGCCTGTCAAAGAGCTCAGAGATTAGCGGCAAAGGATATTTATTTTTCACGGTGATAGCGTTGAGACCCCTATAATCAATGCACGGACGTAATTCTCCGTTCTTCTTCTGCACAAAGAAGAACCCCGCTCCCGCTGGTGACACCGACTTCCTAATGAATCCCCTTGCCAAGTTCTCCTGAATATATTGGGACATGGCCTCTGTCTCAGGAAGAGAGAGGGATAAACCCTTCCTCTAGGAGGCTCAGCTCCAGGCAAGAGGTCGATAGGACAGTCATAGGGGCGATGAGGCGGAAGAGTCTCCGCAGCCTTCTTCGAGAAAACATCGGCATAGGATCAATAGACCTTGGGAAGAGGAGAGAGGTCTATGGGTATCTCAGTGGTGTTGACCTGCACGCTGTCCCTAATGCATCTGCCTTTACATAAATTACCCCAACCCAGAATTCTCCCTGAAGACCACTCAATATGGGGAGAGTGGTGGCGGAACCAAGGTAATCCCAGCAAAACCTCATCTATACCCTCAGGGAGGATAAAAAATGATATATTCTCCTGATGGGAAGGAGACATAGACAAGGTGAGTAGGACAGACTGATGGGTGATTTGTGAGGACAGAATTGCTCCGCTCAACACCCGTACCGATACTGGTTCAGCCAGCAACACCAAAGGCATGGTGTGGCGAGAAGCAAAGGAGGATGACATAAAATTCCCCTCTGCCCCAGAATCCACACACAGCTTGACGGGTAGGGTGGTAGAACCGTGGGTAATTATCCCCTTGAGGAGCACTTTAGGGGCAAAACTCATGGCGTCCAGTGACCCTGTTCCTACGGTTACTGGGCGCGACCGTTTATTCAGCCGCTGTGGACATCGGTTGGCAAAATGTCCCTGCTGCTGGCAAATATAACAAATCGGGGATGGACGAGTGACCCGAGATTTAGATCCTGCAGGAGCAACCTCCTGAAGGTCGGGCGCCTGAACGGGCGACTCCAGAGGGGTGGTGAAGGTTGGAGCCAACCGAACCCTCTGCCTACACTGGGCACGTTCCAGCCTCCGCTCGTGGAAACGGAGGTCGACGCGGGTGGAAATAGCGATAAGCTTCTCCAGTGTGGCAGGAATCTCTCTGGTAGCCAAGGCGTCTTTCACATGACCCGCCAGTCCTCTCCAGAACACGGGAATGAGGACTTTATCTGGCCACTCTAATTCCGAGGCAAGAGTCCGAAATTGGACAGCAAACTGGCTGACCAAAGCCGAACCCTGGGTACTTGCCAGCAGTTTGAGCGCCGTATCGTGGGTGATCTGAGGTCCTAGAAAAACCTTTTTCAGAGCCTCCAGAAAATGAGAAGCACTCCGCACCACACGGTCGTCGCGCTCCCACAGCGGCGTTGCCCACTCCAACGCTCTGCCCGACAGAAGAGCTATCACAAAGCCCACTTGTGCCCAATCCGTGGGGAAACGTGCAGCCAGAAGCTCGAGGTGTATGGAGCACTGACTCACGAATCCCCGACATTGCTTGCTGTCACCAGCAAACTTGTCTGGAAGCGGGAGGTGGGACAATGTAGGGACAGAGGTGGCAGAGGACAAACTGGCTGCAGCTACGCTAGCAGCCTGAACAGCGACTGCGGTAGCATCCACAGCTGAGGTTGTGCGCTCAAGAGCCGCCAACCTACCCTCCAGCTGCTGGATGTACAGCTGTAAACGCTGTTCATCCGCCATTTTACTAACCAGACCCTGGCGCTAATATTATGTTAGGGTCTGCGGAACGCACCAAATACAGGATGTGGAGAGGTGCGTTCGCAGCCCGGGGTCCACCGTGCAGGCGGAGCCTGCTGCTAGTAAAATGGCGTAAGAAGCAAACTCTGTTATCCCGCAGAGTCGCCAACATCAACGCCGTAACGCGCTGTGGCAATAAGTGCGAACTCTGTTACTCCACAGAGCCGCTAGAAGGAGAGCCGCAGCGCTATATGGCGATGTGTGCGAACTCACTAAACACAACTGAGTTGCAAAGAAAACACGCTAGGGCGCTGTCTAGCGTTGAAAGCGAACCCTGTTACGTCACAGGGCCGCTGAGAAAAAGTGCTGTGTCCTGTCAAGCTCTCAGGTACACAGTTAAGTGCTAAGCGTACATAAAGCGTGATCATGTGCTAATGTCCTCGCGGGAGTCACTCGCAATCTATGGCGTCTGAACGCCAGACCCTGAATACGGCAATCAAAACTCCTCACCGGTTATGCCGGTAATCTAGGGCATCTAGGACGCCGACCCTGACCAGCTAGCACACCAAACTCCTCACCGATTAAATCGGTATTCTAGTGGCTTATTTCAGCCGGGTCCCTAACCACACACACACACATGACCACACTGGCGCATAGCATACAATGGTTGATATTAGCGCATGGCGGACCAGCCATGCTACCCTTTTATAGTAACAGCTACAGGACCTGCCAGAAACAAGGACCAATGAAGCTTGTTCCAGAACAACTGTAGTCACAGGACCTTCCTGGCAGACCAATAGGAGCTGCTGCAGTACCTGAGCATGTGACCCCTGATCTCCAATGAGAGATCTCACTCTGGGCATGCTCAGAAGGGAAAACGCAGGACTTTGTCCCAAAGACGTCTGCTCCAGCACTGGCTATAATAGCAGATCCAGGAAAGGCAGCAGCAAGTCACTGCACAGTACTGGAGTGGGCAAGACGCTTGGACCGACGTCTCTGCAGAGCAGGCTCCACTGCGGCCGGAGATGAATGGGAGACCGCAGCGGGGCTGGTTCGAGACTCCCCTTGTGCAGCAGCGGAAACTCGAACCCTAACACTCACAGGCTTAGTATGGATTACACCAGGATATGAAAAGCAGAAAAAGTGTACTGTATCAGTATCGTACAGCTGTATACAGTGTTGGGGTAATTTTAAATCTCCGTATATATTTCAGGAGTAACACACACGCTCACAGGCTCAGTATGGATTACACCAGAATATGTAAAGCATATAAAGTGTACTGCATCAGTAGCGTACAGCTGTATACAGTGTTGGGGTAATTTTAAATCTTCGTATATATCTCAGGAGTAACACACATGCTTTCAGGCTCATTATGGATTACACCAGAATATGAACAGCAGAAAAAGTGTTCTGTATCAGTAGTGTACAACTGTATACAGTGTTGTGGTAATTTTAAATGTCCGTATATATTTCAAGAGTAACACACAGACGCTCGCAGGCTCAGTATGGGGTTGACCAGAATATGAAAAGCATAAAAAGTGTACTGTATCAGTAGCGTACAGCTGTATACAGTGTTGGGGTAATTTTAAATCTCCGTATATATTTCAGGAGTAACACACAGACGCTCACAGGCTCAGTATGGAGTAGACCAGAATATGAAAAGCATAAAAAGTGTACTGTATCAGTAGCGTACAGCTGTATACAGTGTTGGGGTAATTTTAAATCTCCGTATATATTTCAGGAGTAACACACACGCTCACAGGCTCAGAATGGATTACACCAGGATATGAAAAGCAGAAAAAGTGTACTGTATCAGTAGCGTACAGCTGTATACAGTGTTGAGGTAATTTTAAATCTCCGTATATATTTCAGGAGTAACACACAGACGCTCACAGGCTCAGTATGGAGTAGACCAGAATACGAAAAGCAGAAAAAGTGTACTGTATCAGTAGCGTACAGCTGTATATGTTATGGTCTGCTACAAGCACTAAGGAAAGAAGGGAGATCTGTCCCTACGATAGAACTAAGCTAGATCCCTACGATGTAACGGGGAACCTGATCCTGCGATCAGACCCGCTAAAGTCCTCAGCTAGTCTGTACGAAGACCTAGAGATGCGAGGAAGGGATCCCTACAAGAACTAGGGACTGGGAGAAAGATGGACACCTCCTAACAGAAGTTGTAGCAGTAAAAGACAAAAAAAACAACATAGGACATAGAGGTCTGAAGACCAAGCAAAACTGACTGAGTAAGGTAACAAAGCACCTGGCTAGCTTAAGAGTAGAAATTACAATGAAGTCCAGCAAAGCCAGAAGGGCGGAGCAGGATTAAATAGGCAAAAAAGGTCATGTGACTAGCAAAATAGAAAAAACCTAATAGGAGAGATCTAACAGTACCCCCCCTTCTAAGAGGATCCTCCGGATCCCCTAGGCCCAGGCTTATCCGGAAACCTCTTGTGAAATGCTCTGACAAGTCTGGACGCAGAAACATCATACGCCCTCACCCATGAGTTATCCTCGGGTCCGAAACCCTTCCAAGCGATGAGATACAGCAAACTCCCTCTATACCGTCTAGAATTAAGGATGCGGGAAATTTCATATTCCCCGTCCTCCACCACCGGGGGAACAGTGGCAGAGGCGTCTCCATCTGATACATCGGCTCTTTTCACCAGAGAAATATGAAACACCGGATTAATCGTCCAGGAGGTAGGAACCTCCAACCTAATAGCAGATTGGTTAACAACCTGAAGCACCTTAAAGGGCCCTACAAACTTGGGACCCAATTTTTTAGAAGGAATCCTCAACCGCAGATTCTTAGAGGACAACCAAACCATGTCACCAATAGCAAACAAAACCTCTTGCCGTTTCCTATCAAAGTACCTTTTAGATTTTCCGTTAGCCTCCTGAAGATTAACACGCACATCCGTCCAAACTCTCTCCAAATCACCGGAAAAATTCTCCTCTTCAGGCACTGCCGATACCAATTTGGAGAATGACCCAAACGACGGATGTCTCCGAGTACAACAAAAAAAAGGCGAACAACCAGCAGAAGAGGATGAATGGTTGTTAAGAGCAAATTCAGCAAGTGGCAGAAACTCAGACCACCCCTCTTGATTGTCTGCCACAAAACAACGCAAGAACTGCTCAACATCCTGGTTTTTCCTTTCTGTCTGGCCATTAGACTCAGGATGATATCCAGATGAAAATGACAAATGAACTCCCAACCTGTCACTAAAGGCGCGCCAAAAACGAGCCACGAACTGAGGTCCCCTATCAGAAACAATGTCAGTAGGAACGCCATGTAGTCTGACAATTTCCTTGACAAAGGCCTTAGCGAGAGTCTTAGCACAGGGCAGTTTGATAAAAGGAACCAAGTGACACATCTTGCTTAAACGGTCCACGACCACCCAGATGACAGTGAAACCCTCAGAGGGGGGAAGGTCAGTAATAAAATCCATAGCCAAATGTGTCCAAGGTGCACTAGGAACCTCCAGAGGGCATAGCAACCCCGCAGCAGGAGTATGTGAAGACTTAGATCTAGCACACACAGTGCTTTGACGCACCCACTTAATGACTTCCTTCTGCCATCCAGGCCACCAAAAACTGCGACCCACAAGGCTCTTGGTCTCAGAGATTCCAGGATGACCTGCCAACCGAGACTCATGACACTCAACAAACAAATCTCTCCTAAAGGTCCCAGGCACAAACAACCTCCCATGGGGAGTGTTAGATGGGGCATTCTCTTGTGCTTTAAGAATCTCATCTTCCAACACAGAGTCCAAAGCAGCAATCACAACCCCTTCTTGGAAAATGTTCTCCTCCTCCTCAGCACCGACCATGGGAGAAAAGCTGCGAGACAAAGCATCAGCTTTAACATTCTTAGTACCTGGGATGTAAGTAACAGATAAATTAAACCGCGTGAAAAACAGTGCCCACCTAGCCTGACGGGCATTCAGAGCGCTTGGCAGCATCCAGATAGATCAGATTTTTATGATCAGTGAAAACCTGAACGGGAAATTCAGCACCTTCCAAGAGATGATGCCAGTGTTCAAATGCGAGTTTAATAGCCAACAATTCCCTATTACCAATATCGTAATTGAGTTCAGTCTCAGAAAATTTTTTTGAAAAAAGGCACAGGGATGTACTCCATCACTGTTTTCCTGAGACAACACCACAGCCGACCCCCACAGAAGAAGCATCAACCTCAATCAAAAACGGTTTAGTCACATCAGGCTGCATAAGGATGGGAGCAGAGCTGAACCTCTCCTTTAGAAACACAAAAGCTTCAATGGCCTCAGTAGTCCACTGAACCGCATTAGCACCTTTCCTGGTGAGATCGGTCAGTGGTTTGACAATAATATAAATTTTTTTAATGAATTTTCTATAATAATTGGCGAAACCCAAAAACCTCTGTATCGATTTCAAACCAATAGGCCTAGGCCATTCCTGCACAGCTTGAACTTTCACCGGGTCCATCTCAAAACCTTGGCTGGACATAATGTAGCCCAAAAAACTAATTCTCTGTACAGCGAACTCACATTTCTCTAGCTTAGCAAAAAGCGAATTGTCAATTAATAACTGTAATACCTCACGTACGCTCCGCCAATGAGACTCCAGATCCGGCGAATAAATCAAAATGTCATCCAAATGCACAACCACATTTTTGCCGATCAAAGGTCTAAGGATGTCATTAATAAGATTCTGAAAAAATGCAGGAGCATTGGTAAGACCAAAAGGCATCACCAGATTCTCAAAATGACCCACTGGAGTGTTAAAAGCAGTCTTCCATTCGTCACCCTCCTTCATGCGCAACAAATTGTATGCCCCCGAAGATCAATTTTAGAGAACCACTTGGTTCAGGAGTAACACACAGACGCTCACAGGCTCAGTATGGAGTAGACCAGAATATGAAAAGCATAAAAAGTGTACAGCTGTATACAGTGTTGGGGTAATTTTAAATCTCCGTATATATCTCAGGAGTAACACACATTCTCTCAGGCTCAGTATGGATTACACCAGAATATGAACAGCAGAAATAGTGTACTGTATCAGTAGTGTACAGCTGTATACAGTGTTGGATGTTATGAATGTGCTGGAGATGGTTTCTGAGCAGAGGCTCCATCTGGTGGTTACAGACAGTACTGTATCTTTCAGCGAGGGAAGGCAATCTGGGATCGCTGACTGGTTTGATATAAGGGATGTTAGGGTTCGAGTTCCCGCTGCTGCACAAGGGGAGTCTCGAACCAGTCCCACTGCGGTCCCCCATTCATCTCCAGACGCAGTGGAGCCTGCTCAGCAGAGACATAGGTCCCAGCGTCTTGCCCATTCCAGTACTGTGCAGTGACTTGCTGCTGCCTCTCCTGGATCTACTATTATAGCCAGTGTTGGAGCAGACGTCTTTGGGACGAAGTTCTGCGTTTCCCCTTCTGAGCATGCCCAGGGTGAGATCTCTCATTGCAGATCAGGGGTCACATGCTCAGGTACTTCAGCAGCTCCTATTGGGCTGCCAGGAAGGTCCTGTGACTACTGGAGTTCTGGAACAAGTTTCATTGGTCCTTGTTTCTGGCAGGTCCTGTAGCTGTTATTATAAAAGGGTGGCAATGCTGAGCCGCCATGCTCTAATATCAACCATTATATGCTTTGCGCCAGTGTGGTCATGCGTGTGTGTGGTTAGGGCCCCGGCTGAAATAAGCCCCTAGAATACCGACTTAATTGGTGAGGAGTTTGGTATGCTAGCTGGTCAGGGTCGGTGTCCTAGATGCCCTAGATTACCAGCATAACCGGTGAGGAGTTTGATTGCCGTATTCAGGGTCTGGCGTTCAGACGCCATAGATTGCGGGTGACTCCCGCGAGGACATTAGCGCATGATCACGTTCTATGTTCGCTTAGCAGTCAACTGTGTACCTGGGTGCCTAACAGGACACAGAAGTTTGTCTCAGCGGCTCTGTGACGTAACAGGGTTCGCTTTCAACGCTAGACAGCGCCCTAGCGTGTTTACTTTGCGACTCAGTTGTGTTTAGTGAGTTCGCACACATCACCATATAACGCTGTGGCACTCCTTCTAGCGGCTCTGTGGAATAACAGAGTTCGCACTTATTGCCACAGCGCGTTACGGCGTTTATTTTGGCGACTCTGCGGGATAATAGAGTTCGCTTCTTGAGCCATTTTATCAGCAGCAGGCTCCGCCTGCACGGTGGACCCCGGGCTGCGAACGCACCTCTTTACATCAAATATTTGGTGCATTCCGCAGACCCTTACATAAAATTAGCGCCAGGGTGTGGCTGGTAAAATGGCGGACGACCAGCGTCTGCAGTGGTATATCCAGCAGCTGGAGGGTAGGTTGGCGACTTTAGAGCGCACAACCTCAGCTGTGGATGTTACCGCAGTCGCGGTTCAGGCTGCTAGTGTGGCCGCCGCCAGTTTGTCCTCTGCCACCCCTGCTACGATTATTTCCCGCCTCCCACTTCCAGACAAGTTTACCGGTGACAGTAAACAATGTCGGGGTTTCGTCAGTCAGTGCTCCATACATCTAGAGCTTCTGGCTGCACGTTTTCTCACGGAGCGGGCGAAAGTGGGTTTTATCATATCCCTTTTGTCGGGCAGGGCGTTGGAGTGGGCAACGCCGTTGTGGGAGCGCGATGATCGTGTGGTGCAGAGTGCTCCTCTCTTCTTGGACACTCTGAAACAGGTCTTTTTAGGACCTCGCGTCACCCACGATACGGCTCTTCAACTGTTGGCTATCACCCAGGGTTCATCCATGGTCAGCCAGTTTGCCGTCCAATTTCGGACTCTGGTCTCTGATCTGGACTGGTCAGATAAAGTCCTTATACCCGTGTACTGGAGGGGACTGGCAGACCATGTGAAGGACGCCTTGTCCACCAGGGAGATTCCTGCCACACTGGAGGAGCTCATTACCATATCTACCCGCATCGACCTCCGTTTTAACGAGTGGAGGTTGGAGCGGGCCCAGTGTAGGCAGAGGTTCCGGCTGGCGCCCACCTTCGCCAGACCTCTTGAATCTTCCATTTAGGCGTCCAATCCCCCTGAGGCCAATTTCCTCTGCACCTTCCTCTGTGTCACCGTGCACGGTGGTATAGTATGCAGGAAGGGGCACCTGAGATTCATCAGGGTCAGATTCTGGCTCAGTAGACTGTGAGGGCAATGTAGTGTACTGGTTGAATGTACCAGCAGAATCATATAGCAGTGGCAGTGCATCAGTGCACTCCATGTCAGATTCATATTGGACTGGGGAATTCAGGATTTGACTTGATAACCCAGGCATGGTATGTGAAAAGAGCTCCATGGAGTAATCTGAAATGTTTCCTGCGGCATCCTTCACTTTTGGTGGGGGTGAAGGACACAAGGATAGTGGCTGTTCCTGACCAGAAGCCTGCACTGATGACTCAGTGCTTGGAGTTTTTGAAACTTCAGAAGAGTAGGCGATAGAGCAGGAGGCTGTTTCGGCAATGTAAGCCAAAACCTGTTCCTGATGCTCCGACTTTAAAAGCGGTTTACATAGTCCTAGAAAAGGGAGCCTTCCAGGCCTTCTGGAGCCAGACGATGACGCAGGCTCAACACCTCCTGCCTTAGGTTCTGTTGTGCTTTTGGCCCTATCAGCAGATGCACCACCACCACGATCAGTACCAGGTGGCCCCCCACACCCACGTCCGAGGCCTCTTCCACCATATTTCCTCATGTTTGTGAAAATGTACCAAAAATACCAGCAGATATATGGTACTGTATCAGAAGCGTACAGCTGTATAAGGTGAAGGTGAAAAATTTTAATCTCCGTATATATTTGCGGAGTAGCACACACAGACTCTAACAGGCTCAGTATGGATTACACCAGAATATAAAAAAGCAAAAAAATGTACTGTATCAGAAACGTACAGCCGTATAAAGTGCTGGTGTAATTTTTAATCTCCCTATCTTTTTCAGGAGTAATACACAGACGCCCACAGGCTCAGTATGGATTACACCAGAATATGAAAAGCATAAAAAGTGTACTGTATCAGTAGCGTACAGCTGTATACAGTGTTGGAGTAATTTTAAATCTCCGTATATATTTTAGGAGTAACACACAGACGCTCACAGGCTCAGTATGGAGTAGAGCAGAATATGAACAGCATAAAAAGTGTACTGTATCAGTAGCGTACAGCTGTATACAGTGTTGGTGTAATTTTAAATCTCCGTATATATTTCAGGAGTAACACACAAGCTCACAGGCTCAGTATGGATTACACCAGAATATGAAAAGCAGAAAAAGTGTACTGTATCAGTAGCGTACAGTTGTATACAGTGTTGGGGTAATTTTAAATCTCCGTATATATTTCAGGAGTAACACACAGACGCTCACAGGCTCAGTATGGAGTAGACCAGAATACGAAAAGCATAAAAAGTGCACTGTATCAGTAGCGTACAGCTGTATACAGTGTTGGGGTAATTTTAAATCTCCGTATATATTTCAGGAGTAACACACACGCTCCCAGGCTCAGTATGGATACACCAGAATATGAAAAGCAGAAAAAGTGTACTGTATCAGTAGCATACAGCTGTATACAGTGTTGGGGTAATTTTAAATCTCCGTATATATTTCAGATGTAACACACAGATGCTCACAGGCTCAGTATGGAGTAGACCAGAATATGAAAAGCATAAAAAGTGTACTGTATCAGTACCATACAGCTGTATACAGTGTTGGGTAATTTTAAATCTCCGTATATATTTCAGGAGTAACACACAGATGCTCACAGGCTCAGTATGGAGTAGACCAGAATTTGAAAAGCATAAAAAGTGTACTGTATCAGTAGAGTACAGCTGTATACAGTGTTGGGTAATTTTAAATCTCCGTATATATTTCAGGAGTAACACACAGAAGCTCACAGGCTCAGTATGGAGTAGACCAGAATTTGAAAAGCATAAAAAGTGTACTGTATCAGTAGCATATAGCTGTATACAGTGTTGGGGTAATTTTAAATCTCCGCATATATTTCAGGAGTAACACACATGCTCACAGGCTCAGTATGGATTACACCAGAATATAAAAAGCAGAAAAAGTGTACTGTATCAGTAGCGCACAGCTGTATACAGTGTTGGGGTAATTTTAAATTTCCGTATATATTTCAGATGTAACATACAGACGCTCACAGGCTCAGTATGGAGTAGACCAGAATATGAAAAGCATAAAAAGTGTACCGTATCAGTAGCATACCGCTGTATACAGTGTTGGGGTAATTTTAAATCTCCGTATATATTTCAGGAGGAACACATATGCTCACAGGCTCAGTATGGATTACACCAGAATAGGAAAAGCATAAAAAGTGTACTGTATCAGTAGCGTACAGCTGTATACAGTATTGGGTTAATTTTAAATCTCCGTATATATTTCAGGAATAACACACACGCTCACAAGCTCAGTATGGATTACACCAGAATAGGAAAAGCATAAAAAGTGTACTGTATCAGTAGCGTACAGCTGTATACAGTGTTGGGGTAATTTTAAATCTCTGTATATATTTCAGGAGTAACACATATGCTCACAGGCTCAGTATGGATTACACCAGAATATGAACAGCAGAAAAAGTGTACTGTATCAGTAGCGTACAGCTGTATACAGTGTTGGGGTAAATTTAAATCTCCGTATATATTTCAGGAGTAACACACACGCTCACTGTTAGGGTCTGCGGAACGCACCAAATATAAGATGTGGAGAGGTGCGTTCGCAGCCCGGGGTCCACCGTGCAGGCAGAACCCCATAATTAATGAACCCCATAAAGCGCTGCACCGCCTTAAGGGAGTGGGGTTCTTGCCAATCCATCACAGCCTGTAGTTTGGTAGGATCCATAGCCAATCCCTGGGTGGAGATGATATAGCCCAGGAAAGGTAGAGACTCCTGCTCAAACATGCACTTCTCCAACTTCGCATATAGGGAATTTGCTCGCAAGAGGTCGAAGACCTTGCAGACATCTCTCCGGTGGGAGGCCATATCTGGAGCAAAGATGAGAATGTCATCCAGATAGACTACCACCGAGGTGGTCAACATATCCCGGAAGATGTCATTCACAAAGTCTTGGAAGACAGCTGGGGGGTTACAGAGCCCAAAGGGCATTACCAGATATTCATAATGCCCATCCCTGGTGTTAAATGCCGTCTTCCATTCGTCCCCCTCACGGATGCGAATCAGGTTATACGCACCCCGCAGGTCTAACTTAGTAAATACCCTTGCTCCCCGAAGCCTGTCAAAGAGCTCAGAGATTAGCGGCAAAGGATATTTATTTTTCACGGTGATAGCGTTGAGACCCCTATAATCAATGCACGGACGTAATTCTCCGTTCTTCTTCTGCACAAAGAAGAACCCCGCTCCCGCTGGTGACACCGACTTCCTAATGAATCCCCTTGCCAAGTTCTCCTGAATATATTGGGACATGGCCTCTGTCTCAGGAAAGAGAGGGGATAAACCCTTCCTCTAGGAGGCTCAGCTCCAGGCAAGAGGTCGATAGGACAGTCATAGGGGCGATGAGGCGGAAGAGTCTCCGCAGCCTTCTTCGAGAAAACGTCGGCATAGGACCAATAGACCTTGGGAAGAGGAGAGAGGTCTATGGGTATCTCAGTGGTGTTGACCTGCACGCTGTCCCTAATGCATCTGCCTTTACATAAATTACCCCAACCCAGAATTCTCCCTGAAGACCACTCAATATGGGGAGAGTGGTGGCGGAACCAGGGTAATCCCAGCAAAACCTCATCTATACCCTCAGGGAGGATAAAAAATGATATATTCTCCTGATGGGAAGGAGACATAGACAAGGTGAGTAGGACAGACTGATGGGTGATTTGTGAGGACAGAATTGCTCCGTTCAACACCCGTACCGATACTGGTTCAGCCAGCAACACCAAAGGCATGGTGTGGCGAGAAGCAAAGGAGGATGACATAAAATTCCCCTCTGCCCCAGAATCCACACACAGCTTGACGGGTAGGGTGGTAGAACCGTGGGTAATTATCCCCTTGAGGAGCACTTTAGGGGCAAAACTCATGGCGTCCAGTGACCCTGTTCCTACGGTTACTGGGCGCGACCGTTTATTCAGCCGCTGTGGACATCGGTTGGCAAAATGTCCCTGCTGCTGGCAAATATAACAAATCGGGGATGGACGAGTGACCCGAGATTTAGATCCTGCAGGAGCAACCTCCTGAAGGTCGGGCGCCTGAACGGGCGACTCCAGAGGGGTGGTGAAGGTTGGAGCCAACCAAACCCTCTGCCTACACTGGGCACGTTCCAGCCTCCGCTCGTGGAAACGGAGGTCGACGCGGGTGGAAATAGCGATAAGCTTCTCCAGTGTGGCAGGAATCTCTCTGGTAGCCAAGGCGTCTTTCACATGACCCGCCAGTCCTCTCCAGAACACGGGAATGAGGACTTTATCTGGCCACTCTAATTCCGAGGCAAGAGTCCGAAATTGGACAGCAAACTGGCTGACCAAAGCCGAACCCTGGGTACTTGCCAGCAGTTTGAGCGCCGTATCGTGGGTGATCTGAGGTCCTAGAAAAACCTTTTTCAGAGCCTCCAGAAAATGAGAAGCACTCCGCACCACACGGTCGTCGCGCTCCCACAGCGGCGTTGCCCACTCCAACGCTCTGCCCGACAGAAGAGCTATCACAAAGCCCACTTGTGCCCAATCCGTGGGGAAACGTGCAGCCAGAAGCTCGAGGTGTATGGAGCACTGACTCACGAATCCCCGACATTGCTTGCTGTCACCAGCAAACTTGTCTGGAAGCGGGAGGTGGGACAATGTAGGGACAGAGGTGGCAGAGGACAAACTGGCTGCAGCTACGCTAGCAGCCTGAACAGCGACTGCGGTAGCATCCACAGCTGAGGTTGTGCGCTCAAGAGCCGCCAACCTACCCTCCAGCTGCTGGATGTACAGCTGTAAACGCTGTTCATCCGCCATTTTACTAACCAGACCCTGGCGCTAATATTATGTTAGGGTCTGCGGAACGCACCAAATACAGGATGTGGAGAGGTGCGTTCGCAGCCCGGGGTCCACCGTGCAGGCGGAGCCTGCTGCTAGTAAAATGGCGTAAGAAGCAAACTCTGTTATCCCGCAGAGTCGCCAACATCAACGCCGTAACGCGCTGTGGCAATAAGTGCGAACTCTGTTACTCCACAGAGCCGCTAGAAGGAGAGCCGCAGCGCTATATGGCGATGTGTGCGAACTCACTAAACACAACTGAGTTGCAAAGAAAACACGCTAGGGCGCTGTCTAGCGTTGAAAGCGAACCCTGTTACGTCACAGGGCCGCTGAGAAAAAGTGCTGTGTCCTGTCAAGCTCTCAGGTACACAGTTAAGTGCTAAGCGTACATAAAGCGTGATCATGTGCTAATGTCCTCGCGGGAGTCACCCGCAAACTATGGCGTCTGAACGCCAGACCCTGAATACGGCAATCAAAACTCCTCACCGGTTATGCCGGTAATCTAGGGCATCTAGGACGCCGACCCTGACCAGCTAGCACACCAAACTCCTCACCGATTAAATCGGTATTCTAGTGGCTTATTTCAGCCGGGTCCCTAACCACACACACACACACATGACCACACTGGCGCATAGCATACAATGGTTGATATTAGCGCATGGCGGACCAGCCATGCTACCCTTTTATAGTAACAGCTACAGGACCTGCCAGAAACAAGGACCAATGAAGCTTGTTCCAGAACAACAGTAGTCACAGGACCTTCCTGGCAGACCAATAGGAGCTGCTGCAGTACCTGAGCATGTGACCCCTGATCTCCAATGAGAGATCTCACTCTGGGCATGCTCAGAAGGGAAAACGCAGGACTTTGTCCCAAAGACGTCTGCTCCAGCACTGGCTATAATAGCAGATCCAGGAAAGGCAGCAGCAAGTCACTGCACAGTACTGGAGTGGGCAAGACACTTGGACCGACGTCTCTGCAGAGCAGGCTCCACTGCGGCCGGAGATGAATGGGAGACCGCAGCGGGGCTGGTTCGAGACTCCCCTTGTGCAGCAGCGGAAACTCGAACCCTAACACTCACAGGCTTAGTATGGATTACACCAGGATATGAAAAGCAGAAAAAGTGTACAGTATCAGTATCGTACAGCTGTATACAGTGTTGGGGTAATTTTAAATCTCCGTATATATTTCAGGAGTAACACACACGCTCACAGGCTCAGTATGGATTACACCAGAATATGTAAAGCATATAAAGTGTACTGCATCAGTAGCATACAGCTGTATACAGTGTTGGGGTAATTTTAAATCTTCGTATATATCTCAGGAGTAACACACATGCTTTCAGGCTCATTATGGATTACACCAGAATATGAACAGCAGAAAAAGTGTTCTGTATCAGTAGTGTACAACTGTATACAGTGTTGGGGTAATTTTAAATGTCCGTATATATTTCAAGAGTAACACACAGACGCTCGCAGGCTCAGTATGGGGTAGACCAGAATATGAAAAGCATAAAAAGTGTACTGTATCAGTAGCGTACAGCTGTATACAGTGTTGGGGTAATTTTAAATCTCCGTATATATTTCAGGAGTAACACACAGACGCTCACAGGCTCAGTATGGAGTAGACCAGAATATGAAAAGCATAAAAAGTGTACTGTATCAGTAGCGTACAGCTGTATACAGTGTTGGGGTAATTTTAAATCTCCGTATATATTTCAGGAGTAACACACACGCTCACAGGCTCAGAATGGATCACACAGGATATGAAAAGCAGAAAAAGTGTACTGTATCAGTAGCGTACAGCTGTATACAGTGTTGAGGTAATTTTAAATCTCCGTATATATTTCAGGAGTAACACACAGACGCTCACAGGCTCAGTATGGAGTAGACCAGAATACGAAAAGCAGAAAAAGTGTACTGTATCAGTAGCGTACAGCTGTATATGTTATGGTCTGCTACAAGCACTAAGGAAAGAAGGGAGATCTGTCCCTACGATAGAACTAAGCTAGATCCCTACGATGTAACGGGAACCTGATCCTGCGATCAGACCCGCTAAAGTCCTCAGCTAGTCTGTACGAAGACCTAGAGATGCGAGGAAGGGATCCCTACAAGAACTAGGGACTGGGAGAAAGATGGACACCTCCTAACAGAAGTTGTAGCAGTAAAAGACAAAAAAAACAACATAGGACATAGAGGTCTGAAGACCAAGCAAAACTGACTGAGTAAGGTAACAAAGCACCTGGCTAGCTTAAGAGTAGAAATTACAATGAAGTCCAGCAAAGCCAGAAGGGCGGAGCAGGATTAAATAGGCAAAAAAGGTCATGTGACTAGCAAAATAGAAAAAACCTAATAGGAGAGATCTAACAGTACCCCCCCTTCTAAGAGGATCCTCCGGATCCCCTAGGCCCAGGCTTATCCGGAAACCTCTTGTGAAATGCTCTGACAAGTCTGGACGCAGAAACATCATACGCCCTCACCCATGAGTTATCCTCGGGTCCGAAACCCTTCCAAGCGATGAGATACAGCAAACTCCCTCTATACCGTCTAGAATTAAGGATGCGGGAAATTTCATATTCCCCGTCCTCCACCACCGGGGGAACAGTGGCAGAGGCGTCTCCATCTGATACATCGGCTCTTTTCACCAGAGAAATATGAAACACCGGATTAATCGTCCAGGAGGTAGGAACCTCCAACCTAATAGCAGATTGGTTAACAACCTGAAGCACCTTAAAGGGCCCTACAAACTTGGGACCCAATTTTTTAGAAGGAATCCTCAACCGCAGATTCTTAGAGGACAACCAAACCATGTCACCAATAGCAAACAAAACCTCTTGCCGTTTCCTATCAAAGTACCTTTTAGATTTTCCGTTAGCCTCCTGAAGATTAACACGCACATCCGTCCAAACTCTCTCCAAATCACCGGAAAAATTCTCCTCTTCAGGCACTGCCGATACCAATTTGGAGAATGACCCAAACGACGGATGTCTCCGAGTACAACAAAAAAAAGGCGAACAACCAGCAGAAGAGGATGAATGGTTGTTAAGAGCAAATTCAGCAAGTGGCAGAAACTCAGACCACCCCTCTTGATTGTCTGCCACAAAACAACGCAAGAACTGCTCAACATCCTGGTTTTTCCTTTCTGTCTGGCCATTAGACTCAGGATGATATCCAGATGAAAATGACAAATGAACTCCCAACCTGTCACTAAAGGCGCGCCAAAAACGAGCCACGAACTGAGGTCCCCTATCAGAAACAATGTCAGTAGGAACGCCATGTAGTCTGACAATTTCCTTGACAAAGGCCTTAGCGAGAGTCTTAGCACAGGGCAGTTTGATAAAAGGAACCAAGTGACACATCTTGCTAAAACGGTCCACGACCACCCAGATGACAGTGAAACCCTCAGAGGGGGAAGGTCAGTAATAAAATCCATAGCCAAATGTGTCCAAGGTGCACTAGGAACCTCCAGAGGGCATAGCAACCCCGCAGCAGGAGTATGTGAAGACTTAGATCTAGCACACACAGTGCTTTGACGCACCCACTTAATGACTTCCTTCTGCCATCCAGGCCACCAAAAACTGCGACCCACAAGGCTCTTGGTCTCAGAGATTCCAGATGACCTGCCAACCGAGACTCATGACACTCAACAAACAAATCTCTCCTAAAGGTCCCAGGCACAAACAACCTCCCATGGGGAGTGTTAGATGGGGCATTCTCTTGTGCTTTAAGAATCTCATCTTCCAACACAGAGTCCAAAGCAGCAATCACAACCCCTTCTTGGAAAATGTTCTCCTCCTCCTCAGCACCGACCATGGGAGAAAAGCTGCGAGACAAAGCATCAGCTTTAACATTCTTAGTACCTGGGATGTAAGTAACAGATAAATTAAACCGCGTGAAAAACAGTGCCCACCTAGCCTGACGGGCATTCAGAGCGCTTGGCAGCATCCAGATAGATCAGATTTTTATGATCAGTGAAAACCTGAACGGGAAATTCAGCACCTTCCAAGAGATGACGCCAGTGTTCAAATGCGAGTTTAATAGCCAACAATTCCCTATTACCAATATCGTAATTCAGTTCAGTCTCAGAAAATTTTTTTGAAAAAAAGGCACAGGGATGTACTCCATCACTGTTTTCCTGAGACAACACCATGCCGACCCCCACAGAAGAAGCATCAACCTCAATCAAAAACGGTTTAGTCACATCAGGCTGCATAAGGATGGGAGCAGAGCTGAACCTCTCCTTTAGAAACACAAAAGCTTCAATGGCCTCAGTAGTCCACTGAACCGCATTAGCACCTTTCCTGGTGAGATCGGTCAGTGGTTTGACAATAATATAAATTTTTTTAATGAATTTTCTATAATAATTGGCGAAACCCAAAAACCTCTGTATCGATTTCAAACCAATAGGCCTAGGCCATTCCTGCACAGCTTGAACTTTCACCGGGTCCATCTCAAAACCTTGGCTGGACATAATGTAGCCCAAAAAACTAATTCTCTGTACAGCGAACTCACATTTCTCTAGCTTAGCAAAAAGCGAATTGTCAATTAATAACTGTAATACCTCACGTACGCTCCGCCAATGAGACTCCAGATCCGGCGAATAAATCAAAATGTCATCCAAATGCACAACCACATTTTTGCCGATCAAAGGTCTAAGGATGTCATTAATAAGATTCTGAAAAAATGCAGGAGCATTGGTAAGACCAAAAGGCATCACCAGATTCTCAAAATGACCCACTGGAGTGTTAAAAGCAGTCTTCCATTCGTCACCCTCCTTCATGCGCAACAAATTGTATGCCCCCCGAAGATCAATTTTAGAGAACCACTTGGTTCAGGAGTAACACACAGACGCTCACAGGCTCAGTATGGAGTAGACCAGAATATGAAAAGCATAAAAAGTGTACAGCTGTATACAGTGTTGGGGTAATTTTAAATCTCCGTATATATCTCAGGAGTAACACACATTCTCTCAGGCTCAGTATGGATTACACCAGAATATGAACAGCAGAAATAGTGTACTGTATCAGTAGTGTACAGCTGTATACAGTGTTGGATGTTATGAATGTGCTGGAGATGGTTTCTGAGCAGAGGCTCCATCTGGTGGTTACAGACAGTACTGTATCTTTCAGCGAGGGAAGGCAATCTGGGATCGCTGACTGGTTTGATATAAGGGATGTTAGGGTTCGAGTTCCCGCTGCTGCACAAGGGGAGTCTCGAACCAGTCCCACTGCGGTCCCCCATTCATCTCCGGACGCAGTGGAGCCTGCTCAGCAGAGACATAGGTCCCAGCGTCTTGCCCATTCCAGTACTGTGCAGTGACTTGCTGCTGCCTCTCCTGGATCTACTATTATAGCCAGTGTTGGAGCAGACGTCTTTGGGACGAAGTTCTGCGTTTCCCCTTCTGAGCATGCCCAGGGTGAGATCTCTCATTGCAGATCAGGGGTCACATGCTCAGGTACTTCAGCAGCTCCTATTGGGCTGCCAGGAAGGTCCTGTGACTACTGGAGTTCTGGAACAAGTTTCATTGGTCCTTGTTTCTGGCAGGTCCTGTAGCTGTTATTATAAAAGGGTGGCAATGCTGAGCCGCCATGCTCTAATATCAACCATTATATGCTTTGCGCCAGTGTGGTCATGCGTGTGTGTGGTTAGGGCCCCGGCTGAAATAAGCCCCTAGAATACCGACTTAATTGGTGAGGAGTTTTGTATGCTAGCTGGTCAGGGTCGGTGTCCTAGATGCCCTAGATTACCAGCATAACCGGTGAGGAGTTTGATTGCCGTATTCAGGGTCTGGCGTTCAGACGCCATAGATTGGGGGTGACTCCCGCGAGGACATTAGCGCATGATCACGTTCTATGTTCGCTTAGCAGTCAACTGTGTACCTGGGTGCCTAACAGGACACAGAAGTTTGTCTCAGCGGCTCTGTGACGTAACAGGGTTCGCTTTCAACGCTAGACAGCGCCCTAGCGTGTTTACTTTGCGACTCAGTTGTGTTTAGTGAGTTCGCACACATCGCCATATAACGCTGTGGCACTCCTTCTAGCGGCTCTGTGGAATAACAGAGTTCGCACTTATTGCCACAGCGCGTTACGGCGTTTATTTTGGCGACTCTGCGGGATAATAGTGTTCGCTTCTTGAGCCATTTTATCAGCAGCAGGCTCCGCCTGCACGGTGGACCCCGGGCTGCGAACGCACCTCTTTACATCAAATATTTGGTGCATTCCGCAGACCCTTACATAAAATTAGCGCCATGGTGTGGCTGGTAAAATGGCGGACGACCAGCGTCTGCAGTGGTATATCCAGCAGCTGGAGGGTAGGTTGGCGACTTTAGAGCGCACAACCTCAGCTGTGGATGTTACCGCAGTCGCGGTTCAGGCTGCTAGTGTGGCCGCCGCCAGTTTGTCCTCTGCCACCCCTGCTACGATTATTTCCCGCCTCCCACTTCCAGACAAGTTTACCGGTGACAGTAAACAATGTCGGGGTTTCGTCAGTCAGTGCTCCATACATCTAGAGCTTCTGGCTGCACGTTTTCTCACGGAGCGGGCGAAAGTGGGTTTTATCATATCCCTTTTGTCGGGCAGGGCGTTGGAGTGGGCAACGCCGTTGTGGGAGCGCGATGATCGTGTGGTGCAGAGTGCTCCTCTCTTCTTGGACACTCTGAAACAGGTCTTTTTAGGACCTCGCGTCACCCACGATACGGCTCTTCAACTGTTGGCTATCACCCAGGGTTCATCCATGGTCAGCCAGTTTGCCGTCCAATTTCGGACTCTGGTCTCTGATCTGGACTGGTCAGATAAAGTCCTTATACCCGTGTACTGGAGGGGACTGGCAGACCATGTGAAGGACGCCTTGTCCACCAGGGAGATTCCTGCCACACTGGAGGAGCTCATTACCATATCTACCCGCATCGACCTCCGTTTTAACGAGCGGAGGTTGGAGCGGGCCCAGTGTAGGCAGAGGTTCCGGCTGGCGCCCACCTTCACCAGACCTCTTGAATCTTCCATTTAGGCGTCCAATCCCCCTGAGGCCATGGAGATTTCTCGAGCGAGACTAAGTCTCGGGCCGCTCGAGTATCTGTAACTTGTAAAGCTTGCCAACAAATAGGGCATTATGCTAATAAATGTACACGGCGGTCGGGAAATGACCGCGTCTAGTAACCATTGGGGGGTTCACTAGACACAGCAGTACACGCCTCCAAGTTGTCCTTTAGGGGGACAATCAATTTTAGCTCATCCACTTTAACAGTCACACTTTGTGTGGATTCTGGAGCCGAAGGAAATTTCATGTCTTCTACCTTCGCTCTCCGCCACTTTATACCCCTGGTGATGCTCGCCAAACCCGTGACTGTTCGAGTAGTGAATGGGTCGACACTGCCTTCACCAATCACACATCAGACCATCCCTTTCACGTTGTCAATGTCCCCTTCCCATCAGGAGATTATCTCACTTCTGGTCATTCCCGAGGGAATAGACGAGATTTTGTTAGGGATGCCCTGGCTCCGTTTCCAGTCCCCACACATTGAGTGGAACTCTGGGAGGATATTGGGTTGGGATGAGTCATGTAAAGGCAGATGTATGAGGGAATGCATTCAGGTGGCCACTACAGAGATGCCCGCAGATCTTACTTCACTTCCTAAATACTATTGGTCATATGCAGACGTATTCTCCAAAAAGGCTGCAGAAGTCCTTCCACCTCACCGTCCTTATGACTGTCCTATTGACCTCTTGCCTGGAGCAGAACCTCCTCGGGGACGGGTCTATCCTCTTTCTCTCCCAGAGACGGAGGCTATGTCCCAATATATTCAGGAGAACCTGGCAAGAGGATTCATTAGGAAGTCAGTGTCACCTGCAGGGGCGGGGTTCTTCTTCGTGCAGAAGAAGAACGGAGAATTACGTCCATGCATCAATTACAGGGGTCTTAATGCCATCACCGTTAAGAATAAATACCCGTTGCCCCTGATTTCTGAGCTATTTGATAGGCTACGGGGGGCAAGGGTATTTATGAAATTAGATCTGCGGGGTGCTTATAACCTGATTCGCATCCGTGAGAGGGACGAATGGAAGACGGCTTTTAATACCAGGGACGGGTACTATGAATATCTGGTGATGCCCTTCGGGCTCTGTAATGCCCCAGCCGTCTTCCAAGACTTTGTTAATGACATCTTCCGGGATATGCTCTCCACCTCAGTCGTAGTCTATCTGGATGATATTCTCATCTTTTCCCCAGATATTGACTCCCACCGGAGAGATGTCTGCAGAGTCTTTGACCTCTTACGGGCAAATTCCCTCTACGCAAAGTTGGAGAAATGTGTGTTTGAGCAGGAGTCCTTACCTTTCCTGGGCTATATCATCTCCGCCCAGGGATTGGCTATGGATCCTGCCAAACTACAGGCGGTGATGGACTGGCAAGAACCCCATTCTCTGAAGGCCGTGCAGCGCTTTATGGGGTTCATAAATTACTACCGCCAGTTTATCCCTCACTTCTCAACTTTGATAGCTTCCGTGGTTGCCCTCACTAAAAAGGGAGCAAATCCCAAATTGTGGTCTGAAGAGGTCTCCAAGGCCTTCACTTCTATTAAGTCCCATTTCGCTAGCGCTCCCATCCTACATCGCCCTGATGTTGATAAGCCATTTATATTGGAGGTGGATGCCTCGTCCGTTGGTGCTGGAGCAGTTCTCTTCCAAAAGGATGCTCAAGGTCGGAAGCATCCATGCTTCTTTTTCTCCAAGACCTTCACACCAGCGGAGAGGAATTATTCCATCGGGGACAGGGAGTTGCTAGTGTCGTCACTGTTATCTCGTTAACCCTTTCCTCCTTGAAATGTGGTACCAGAGAGAATAAGACACAGACAAAAGTATGCGTCAATAAATTCTACTCTTTATTGCTAAAGAAGGGGTTTATATGCACCCCATAAGCAGGAAACGGAATTACCATATATGGTGTTTATACAACTTATCACTAAATACATAGAATACTGGTTTTACCTTGAAAACTCCGTTCTTCCCCTTAGCTCCCAGCACAGAGTGTCTTTTCATAACTAAAGCGAGTGGGGGTGTATTGTCTCAAAAGAAGGAACATCTTATCTCGACTTCTGGTATGCATCAGCCTTTCTGACAGAAACCAAGGCCTTCTGAAAAAATGCTGGTTTCAGCTCTAACATTCCCTCCTTTTGTTCCTTCATTTGATCAATACACATCTTCATACCTCCTCTGTGTCCTAGTACATCGTTTAATACACATCAAACAGATTTTAAAAACTAAATAGATAGCAAGACATATCAATAAAACCTGTAGGCCAGCTTGTATTATCCCAGTCAGCCATCCCCCTATGCCTTTGAACCAATTTGCAGGGTTAAGAAAGGAGAAAGTATTTGCCCACCATGAATCTTGATTCTTCAGATTTGCCTCATCATATAGTTTCCTTAACTTTATGACATCCTCTAGCTTATGTTTAAGGGTTAAAACACTAGAATTATCAATATAATGACAACATGCAGGTCCAATAATCTGGCACATCCCTCCTTGTGCTGCAGTCAGGTAATCTAACACGAGGGTATGTTGGTTAGTAACAATAATTAGCTGGTTCTGTACTGCAAGGGACCCATTCATGATATCTAAAATATCCCATATTTGATCATCTAGGTCAGGGGTGGGGAACCTTTTTTCTGCCGAGGGCCATTTGGAATTTTATAATAGTGTTCGGGGCCGCATAAAATTATTAATAATGATGAGCGAGTATACTCGTTGCTCGGGTTTTCCCAAGCATGCTCAGGTGTCCTCTGAGTATTTTGGCGTGCTCGGAGATTTAGTTTCTGTCGACGCATTTGCATGATTTGCAGCTGCTGAACAGCCTGAATACATGTGGGGATTCCTTAACAAACAGGCATTCCTCACATGTATTCAGGCTGTCCAGCAGCTGCAAATCAGGGAGCTGAGGCGACGAAAACTAAATCTCCGAGCATGCCAAAATACTCAGAGGACACCCGAGCATGCTCAGGAAAGCCCGAGCAATGAGTGTACTCGCTCATCACTCATTAACCCCTTCACCCCCAAGGGTGGTTTGCACGTTAATGACCGGGCCAATTTTTACAATTCTGACCACTGTCTCTTTATGAGGTTATAACTCTGGAACGCTTCAACGAATCTTGGCGATTCTGAGATTGTTTTCTCGTGACATATTGTACTTCATGTTAGTGGTAAAATTTCTTCGATATAACTTGCGTTTATTTTTGAAAAAAACGCAAATATGGCGAAAATTTTTAAAATTTTGCAATTTTCAAACTTTGAATTTTTATTCCCTTAAAACAGAGAAATATATCACACAAAATAGTTAAGAAATAACATTTCCCACATGTCTACTTTACATCAGCACAATTTTGGAACCAAAATTTTTTTTTGTTAGGAAGTTATAAGGGTTAAAAGTTGACCAGCGATTTCTCATTTTTACAGCAAAATTTACAAAGCCATTTTTTTTAGGGACCACCTCACATTTGAAGTCACTTTGAGGGGTCTATATGGCAGAAAATACCCAAAAGTGACACCATTCTAAAAACTGCACCCCTCAAGGTACTCAAAACCACATTCAAGAAGTTTATTAACCCTTCAGGTGCTTCACAGTAACTAAAGCAACGTGGAAGGAAAAAATGAATATTTTACTTTTTAGCCACAAAAATTATCTTTTACAAACTTTTTTTTTATTTTCACAAGGGTAAAAGGAGAAAATGGACAGATAAGGTTGTTATGCAATTTCTCCTGAGTACGCCAATACCCCATATGTGGGGGAAAACCACTGTTTGGGCACACGGCAGAGCTCGTAAGGGAAGGAGCGACGTTTGACTTTTTCAAACTAAAATTGGCTGGAATTTAGATTGGATGCCATGTCGCGTTTGGAGAGCCCCTGATGCGCCTAAACAGTGGAAACCCCCCACAAGTGACACCATTTTGGAAACTAGACCCCCTAAGGTACTTATCTAGATCTGTTGTGAGCACTTTGAACCCTCAAGTGTTTCACAAAAGTTTATAAAGCCTGGGTGTGAAAAAAAAAAAAATCAATTTTCCACAAAAATGATTTTTTAGTCCCAAATTTTTGAATTTTCCCAAGGAAATTGGACCCCAAAAGTTGTTCTCCAATTTGTCCTGAGTACGCTGATACCCCATATGTGGGGGGGGAAACTGTGTGGGCGCACGGCAGGGCTTGGAAAGGAAGTAGTAACGTTTTGGAATGCAGACGTTAATGGGGGTCATGTTCCGTTTGCAGTGCCCCAGATGAGCCTAAACAGTGGAAACCCCCCACAAGTGACCCCATTTTGGAAACTAGACCCCCTAAGGAACTTATCTAGATCTTTGGTGAGCACTTTGAACCCCCAAGTGCTTCACACAAGTTTATAATGCCCGGGCATGAAAATAAAAAATCCTATTTTTTTCCCACAAAAATTATCTTTTAGTCACTAATTTTTTATTTTCCCAAGGGTAACAGGAGAAATTGGACCACATCAGTTGTTGTACAATTTGTCCTGAGTACGCTGATACCCCATATGTGGGGGGGAACCACTGTTTGGGCGCATGGCAGAGCTCGGAATGGAAGGAGCACCATTTGACTTTTTCCAACCAAAATTGGCTGGAATTGAGTTTGGATGCCATGTTGCATTTGGAGAGCCCCTGATGTGCCTAAACAGTGGAAACCCCCCACAAATGACCCCATTTGGGAAACTAGACCCCCTAAGGAACTTATCTAGATTTTTGATGAGCAATTTGAACCCCCAAGTGCTTCACACAAGTTTATAACGTAGAGCCGTAAAATTTAAAAATCATATTTTTTCCACAAAAATGATCTTTTCACCCCAATTTTTATTTTTCCAAGGGTAACAAGACTCCAAAAGTTATTGTGCAATTTGTCCTGAGTGCGCTGATACCCCATATGTGGGGGTAAACCACTGTTTGGGTGCATGGCAGAGTTTGGAAGGGAAGGAGCGCCGTCTGACTTTTTCAACGCAGAATTGGCTGGACGCCATGTCGTGTTTGGAGAGCTCCTGATCTGCCTAAACAGTGAAAACCCCATAAATGACACCATTTTGGAAACTAGACCCCTCAAGGAACTTATCTAGATGTGTGGTGAGAACTTTGAACCCCCAGGTGTTTCACTAAAGTTTATAACGTACAGCCGTAAAATAAAAAATCTTTTTTTTTTTTTACAAAAATGATTTTTTCACCCCCAATATTTTATTTTCACAAGGGTAACAGAAGAAATTGGAACCCAAAAGTTGTTGTCCAATTTGTCCTGAGTACACTGATACCCAATATGTGGGCGAAAACTACTGTATGGGCACACGTCGGGGCTCGGAAGGGAAGTAGTGACGTTTTGGATTGCAGACTTTGATGGAATGGTCTGGGGGCGTCATGTCACATTTGGAGAGCCCCTGATGCACCTAAACAGTGGAAACCCCCCACAAGTGACCCCATTTTGGCAAATAGACCCCACAAGGAACTTATCTAGGTGTGTGGTGAGCACTTTGTGTTAGGGTCTGCGGAACGCACCAAATATATAGAGTGGAGAGGTGCGTTCACAGCCCGGGGTCCACCGTGCAAGCAAAGCCTGCTGCTAGTAAGATGACGAAAGTAGCGAACTCTGTTATCCCGCAGAGTCGCTAAAAAAACGCCGTAGCGCGTTGTGGCAGTAAGTGCAGACTCTGTTAATTCACAGAGCCGCTAACGGGATGCCACAGTGCTATATGGCGATATGTGCGAACTCACTTAGCTTCAGTGAGCCGCAAAGTAAAACGCTAGGGCGCTGTCTAGCGTCGAGAGCGAACCCTGTTACGTCACAGAGCCGCTGAGAACAAACACCGTGTCCTGTCAGGCTCTCAGGCACACGGTTAATTGCTAAGCGAGCATAATACGTGGTCATGCGCTAATGTCCTCACGGGAGTCACCCGCAATCTATGGCGTCTGAACGCCAGACCCTGAATACGGCAATCAAACTCCTCACCGGTTATGCCGGTAATCTAGGGCATCTAGGACACCGACCCTGACCAGCTAGCACACTAAACTCCTCACCGATTAAGTCGGTATTCTAGTGGCTTATTTCAGCCGGGTCCCTAACCACACACACGCATGACCACACTGGCGCATAGCATACAATGGTTGATATTAGCGCATGGCGGCCCAGCCATGCTACCCTTTTATAGCAACAGCCACAGGACCTTCCAGGAACAAGGACCAATGAGAACCTGTTCAGAAGACTAGTAGTAACAGGGCCTTCCTGGCGGGCCAATAGGAGCCGCTGCAGTACCTGAGCATGTGACCCCTGATCTCCAATGAGAGATCTCACTCTGGGCACGCTCAGAAGGGAAAATGCAGGACTATATCCCAAAGACGTCTGCTCCAGAACTGGCTACAATAGCAGATCCAGGAAAGGCAGCAGCAAGTCACTGCCCAGTAGTGGAGTGGGCAAGACGCCTGGAACGACGTCTCTGCTGAGCAGGCTCCACTGCGGCCAGAGACGAATGGGAGACCGCAGCGGCACTGGTTCGAGACTCCCCTTGTGCAGGAGCGGGAACTCGAACCCTAACATTACCCCCCTCCTAGGCCCCCCCTTCTCTGGGCCTCGCTGCGTTCAAAGGCAGCGATGAGCTGCGGAGCGTGAACATGCTCGGCAGGCTCCCAAGACCTATCCTCAGGCCCATAGCCCCTCCAGTCCACCAAATAAAACTTTTTGCCCCGTACCACCTTACACCCCACGATGGCGTTCACCTCATGGTCATCCGCAGATGAACCCGATGTCCCGGCAGATGACTCAGAAAACCGGGACATGAGCACGGGTTTCAGGAGGGACACGTGAAAGGTGTCGGAGATACCCAGGCGTGGTGGAAGAGCTAAACGGTATACCACAGGGTTAACCTGCTCGAGGACCTTGAAAGGACCCAGGTAGCGGGGTGCCAACTTAGTGGACTCAACTCGCAGCCTGATGTTACGGGCGGAGAGCCACACCAAATCCCCAGGAGCAAATGTAGGAGCGGGGCGCCGATGGGCATCGGCCGAAGACCTCATCCTCTCTTTGGAGGCCTGAATGGCATCCTGCGTGCGGTCCCAAATGTCCCGTGCCTCCACAGCCCAGTCTGCCACCCTGGAATCGGCGGAAGACACGGGCATAGGCACTGGTACCCGCGGATGCTGACCGTAGTTCAGGAGGAATGGGGTCTGTCCGGTGGAATCAGCCACAGCATTGTTTAATGCAAACTCAGCCCACGGCAGCAAGGATGCCCAGTCATCCTGCCTGGCCGAGACAAAATGTCGTAGATAGGTGACCAAGGTCTGGTTGGCCCTCTCTACCAACCCATTCGTCTCAGGATGGTACGCTGAAGAGAGATTTAACTCAATACTGAGTAGACGACAAAGCTCTCTCCAGAACCGAGACGCAAACTGGGGACCTCGGTCACTGACAATCTTGTCCGGCATGCCGTGTAAACGGAAGATGTGCCTAACAAACAACGCTGCCAGAGCCCGTGCAGAAGGTAACCGTGGTAGTGGCACCAGATGCACCATTTTAGAGAAATGGTCGGTGATTACCCAAATGATGGTGCAACCCCGAGACTTGGGCAAGCCCACCACAAAGTCCATCCCAACCATCTCCCAGGGCCTGTCTGCCACCGGCAAAGGGTAAAGTAACCCAGCTGGCCGTTGTCGTGGAGACTTATTTTTGGCGCAGGAGACACACGCTCGAACATAGTCCCCAACATCACGGACCATATGCGGCCACCAATATGTCCTCGCCAGCAATTCAGATGTCCTCTTTGCCCCAAAGTGTCCACCCACCCTGGACGAATGTGCCCAAGAGAGTACCTCCGGTCGCAAATTAGTAGGCACAAAAGTCTTGCCCGGGGGCACAGACTCTAGCGAAACCGGGGCCACTGTTCTCAGGCTCTCTGTGGGGACGATAAGCCGAGGCTCCTCCACCTCCTCCTCCGAGGACACCACAGAGCGAGAGAGAGCGTCGGCACGAATGTTCTTCTCTCCCGAGAGGAAATGCAATGTGAAATGAAACCGGGAGAAGAACAAGGACCATCTGGCTTGGCGAGAATTAAGCCGCTGGGCTGTCTGAAGATATACCAGGTTTTTGTGATCCGTGAAGACTTGGAAGGGAAAGCGAGCTCCCTCCAACAGATGTCTCCACTCCGAGAAGGCCAACTTCATTGCTAGCAACTCCCTGTCCCCGATGGAATAATTCCTCTCTGCTGGTGTGAAGGTCTTGGAGAAAAAGAAGCATGGATGCTTCCGACCTTGAGCATCCTTTTGGAAGAGGACTGCTCCAGCACCAACGGACGAGGCATCCACCTCCAATATAAATGGCTTATCAACATCGGGGCGATGTAGGATGGGAGCTCTAGCGAAATGAGACTTAATAGACGTGAAGGCCTTGGAGACCTCTTCAGACCACAATTTGGGATTAGCTCCCTTTTTGGTAAGGGCAACCACGGGAGCTACCAAAGTTGAGAAGTGGGGAATGAACTGACGGTAGTAATTAATGAACCCCATAAAGCGCTGCACCGCCTTTAGAGAGTGGGGTTCTTGCCAGTCCATCACCGCCTGTAGTTTGGCAGGATCCATAGCCAATCCCTGGGCGAGATGATATAGCCCAGGAAAGGTAAGGACTCCTGCTCAAACACACATTTCTCCAACTTTGCGTAAAGGGAATTTGCCCGTAGGAGGTCGAAGACCCTGCCAACATCCCTCCGGTGGGAGTCAATATCTGGAGAGAAGATGAGTATATCATCCAGATAGACTACGACCGAGGTGGAGAGCATATCCCGGAAGATGTCATTGACAAAGTCTTGGAAAACGGCTGGAGCATTACAGAGCCCAAAGGGCATCACCAGATATTCGTAATGCCCATCCCTGGTATTAAAAGCCGTCTTCCATTCGTCCCCCTCACGGATGCGAATCAGGTTATAAGCACCGCGCAGATCTAGTTTAGTGAATACCCTTGCTCCCCGAAGCCTATCAAATAGCTCAGAGATCAGGGGCAACGGGTACTTGTTTTTAACGGTGATGGCGTTAAGACCCCTGTAATCAATACACGGACGCAATTCTCCGTTTTTCTTCTGCACGAAGAAAAATCCCGCCCCTGCCGGTGACACCGACTTCCTAATAAACCCTCTTGCCAGGTTCTCCTGAATATATTGCGACATGGCCTCTGTCTCAGGAAGAGAGAGGGGATAGACCCTTCCCCGAGGAGGTTCTGCGCCAGGCAAGAGGTCGATAGGACAGTCATAGGGGCGATGAGGCGGAAGAGTCTCCGCAGCCTTCTTGGAGAACACGTCTGCATATGACCAGTAGTGCTTGGGAAGTGGAGTAAGATCTGCGGGTAACTCAGTAATGGCAACCTGAACGCAACTTTTGACACATCTGCCTGTACATGCATCACTCCAACCCAGTATCCTACCCGAAGTCCACTCTATATGTGGGGAGTGGAAACGGAGCCAAGGTATACCTAGTAGGATCTCGTCTATTCCCTCGGGAAGGACGAGTAGGGAAATAAATTCCTGATGGGAAGGAGATACAGACAATGCAAGTGGGACAGTCTGGTGTGTAATTTGTGAGGGCAATGACGACCCATTCACTACCCGAACAGTCACTGATTTGTCAAGCGCCACCAGAGGTATTGCATGACGGTGAGCAAAGCTAGAGGACATGAAATTCCCCTCTGCTCCTGAGTCCACGCAAAGGTCGGCGGTGAGAATGGAAGTACCAACAGTGATTGTCCCTTTAAATGTTATCTTGGAGGAAAATGCCGCTGTCTCTAGTGAACCTCCTCCCAGGGCCACTAGACGCGATCGCTTCCCCGATCGCTGTGGACATCTGTTGGCATAGTGTCCTGTCTGCTGACAATGGTTACAAACCACGGATACTCGGACGGACCGAGACTTAGGTCCTGCATGAGGAACTTCTGTGGCCTTTTGAGGTTCGGACGCCAGATCGGGGAATTCGAGAGGTTTGGCAAAGGTAGGAGCCAACCGAAACCTCTGCCTACACTGGGCCCGCTCCAACCTCCGCTCGTGAAAACGGAGGTCAATGCGGGTAGATATGGAGATAAGCTTCTCCAGTGTGGCGGGAATCTCCCTGGTAGCCAAAGCGTCTTTAACATGGTCAGCCAGTCCCCGCCAGTAGATAGGAATAAGAACTTTATCAGACCAATCTAGCTCAGCAGCCAGAGTCCGAAACTGGACGGAAAACTGACTGACCAAAGACGAACCCTGTGTCAATGCCAGCAGTTGTAGCGCCGTATCGTGGGTGACCTGGGGTCCTAAAAAGACCTTTTTAAGAGCCTCCAAGAAACGAGGAGCACTCTGCACCACACGATCATCGCGCTCCCACAGCGGCGTTGCCCACTCCAACGCTCTGCCCGAGAGTAGAGAAAGTACAAAACCCACTTGTGCCCGATCCGTGGGAAAACGTGCAGCCAGAAGCTCGAGATGTATAGAGCACTGACTCACGAATCCCCGACATTGCTTGCTATCACCGGCAAACTTGTCAGGAAGCGGGAGGTGGGATAATGTAGGGGCAGAGGTGGCAGAGGACAAACTGGCTGCAGCCACGCTAGCAGCCTGAACAGCGACTGTGGTAACATCCACAGCTGAGGTTGTGCTCTCAAGAGCCTCCAACCTACCCTTCAGCTGCTGGATGTACTGCAATAGACGCTGTTCGTCCGCCATTTTACTAGCCAGACCCTGGCGCTAATATTATGTTAGGGTCTGCGGAACGCACCAAATATATAGAGTGGAGAGGTGCGTTCGCAGCCCGGGGTCCACCGTGCAAGCAAAGCCTGCTGCTAGTAAGATGACGAAAGTAGCGAACTCTGTTATCCCGCAGAGTCGCTAAAAAAAACGCCGTAGCGCGTTGTGGCAGTAAGTGCAGACTCTGTTAATTCACAGAGCCGCTAACGGGATGCCACAGTGCTATATGGCGATATGTGCGAACTCACTTAGCTTCAGTGAGCCGCAAAGTAAAACGCTAGGGCGCTGTCTAGCGTCGAGAGCGAACCCTGTTACGTCACAGAGCCGCTGAGAACAAACACCGTGTCCTGTCAGGCTCTCAGGCACACGGTTAATTGCTAAGCGAGCATAATACGTGGTCATGCGCTAATGTCCTCACGGGAGTCACCCGCAATCTATGGCGTCTGAACGCCAGACCCTGAATACGGCAATCAAACTCCTCACCGGTTATGCCGGTAATCTAGGGCATCTAGGACACCGACCCTGACCAGCTAGCACACTAAACTCCTCACCGATTAAGTCGGTATTCTAGTGGCTTATTTCAGCCGGGTCCCTAACCACACACACGCATGACCACACTGGCGCATAGCATACAATGGTTGATATTAGCGCATGGCGGCCCAGTCATGCTACCCTTTTATAGCAACAGCCACAGGACCTTCCAGGAACAAGGACCAATGAGAACCTGTTCAGAAGACTAGTAGTAACAGGGCCTTCCTGGCGGGCCAATAGGAGCCGCTGCAGTACCTGAGCATGTGACCCCTGATCTCCAATGAGAGATCTCACTCTGGGCACGCTCAGAAGGGAAAATGCAGGACTTTATCCCAAAGACGTCTGCTCCAGAACTGGCTACAATAGCAGATCCAGGAAAGGCAGCAGCAAGTCACTGCCCAGTAGTGGAGTGGGCAAGATGCCTGGAACGACGTCTCTGCTGAGCAGGCTCCACTGCGGCCGGAGACGAATGGGAGACCGCAGCGGCACTGGTTCGAGACTCCCCTTGTGCAGGAGCGGGAACTCGAACCCTAACACTTTGAACCCCGAAGTGCTTCACAGAAGTTTATAACGCACAGCCGTAAAAATAAAAAATCTTTTTTTTTTTCAAAAATGATTTTTTTCGCCCCCAATATTTTATTTTCACAAGGGTAACAGGAGAAATTGGACCCCAAAAGTTGTTGTCCAATTTGTCCTGAGTACGCTGATACCCAATATGTGGGAGAAAACTACTGTATGGGCGCACGTCAGGGCTCGGAAGGGAAGTAGTGACGTTTTGGATTGCAGACTTTGATGGAATGGTCTGGGGGCGTCATGTCGCATTTGGAGAGCCCCTGATGCGCCTAAACAGTGGAAACCCCCCACAAGTGACCCCATTTTGGAAAATAGACCCCACAAGGAACTTATCTAGATGTGTGGTGAGCACTTTGAACCCCGAAGTGCTTCACAGAAGTTTATAACGCACAGCCGTAAAAATAAAAAATCTTTTTTTTTTTTTTGCAAAAATGATTTTTTCGCCCCAATATTTTATTTTTACAAGGGTAACAGGAGAAATTGGACCCCAAAAGTTGTTGCCCAATTTGTCCTGAGTACGCTGATACCCAATATGTGGGAGAAAACTACTGTATGGGTACACGTTGGGGCTCGGAAGGGAAGTAGTGACGTTTTGGATTGCAGACTTTGATGGAATGGTCTGGGGGCGTCATGTCGCATTTGGAGAGCCCCTGATGCGCCTAAACAGTGGAAATCCCCAACAAGTGACCCCATTTTGGAAAATAGACCCCACAAGGAACTTATCTAGGTGTGTGGTGAGCGCTATGAAGCCCCAAGTGCTTCACAGAAGTTTATAATGTACAGCCGTAAAAACAAAAAAATAATTTTTTTTTGTACAAAAATGATATTTTCGCCCCCAGTTTTTATTTTCCCAAGGGTAACAGAAGAAATAGGACAAATTGCACAATAACTCTTGGGGTCCAGAGTACGCTGATACCCCATATGTGGGGATAAACTACTGTTTGGACGCATGTCAGAGCTGAGAAGTGAAGGAGCACCGTTTGACTTTTTCAACGCAGAATTGGCTGGAATTGAGATCAGACGCCATGTCACATTTGGAGAGCCCCTGATGTGCCTAAACAGCGGAAACCCCCCAATTCTAACTCCAACCCTAACCCCAACACACCCCTAACCCTAGTCCCAACCCTAACCACAAACCTAACCCTAACACACCCCTAATCCCAACCCTAACCCTAATCCTAACTTTAGCGCCAACCCTAACCCTAACTTTAGCCGCAACCCTAACCCTAACCCTAATGGGAAAATGGAAATAAATACATTTTTTTAATTTTATTATTTTTCCCTAACTAAGGGGGTGATAAAGGGGGGTTTGATTTACTATTTATAGCGGGTTTTTATGATTGGCAGCTGTCACGCTAAAAGACGCTTTTTATTGCAAAAATAGTTTTTTGCATCACCACATTTTGAGAGCTATAATTTTTGCATATTTTGGCCCACAGAGTCATATGAGGTCTTATTTTTTGCGGTACGAGTTGACGTTTTTATTTGTACCATTTTTGAGCAGGTGACATTTTTTGATCGCTTTTTATTTCGATTTTTGAGAGGTTAGAATGAACAAATATCAGCAATTCATGAATTTCTTTTGGGGGAGGCGTTTTTATTGTTCCGCGTGTGGTAAAATTGATAAAGCAGTTTTATTCTTCGGGTCAGTACGATTATGGCGATACCTCATTTATATCATTTTTTTATGTTTTGGCGCTTTTATAGAATAAAAACAATTTTATATAAAAAATAATTATTTTTGCATCGCTTTATTCTGCGAGCATAACTTTTTTATTTTTTCGCTGATGATGCTGTGTGGCAGCTCGTTTTTTGCGGGACAAGATGACGTTTTCAGCGGTATCATGTTTATTTATATCGGTCTTTTTGATCGCGTTATTCCACTTTTTGTTCGGCGGTATGATGATAAAGCATTGATTTTTTGCTTCGTATTTTTATTTTTTTTTAAGGGGTTCACTAAAGGGGTTAACTAGTGTGACAGTTTTATAGGGGGGGTCGTTACGGACGCGGCGATACCAAATATGTGTACTTTTATTGTTTTGTTTTTTTTATTTACAGGAAGAAATGAATTTATTGGGGAATATTTTTTTTTTTTTTTTTTTTTTTTTTTGGATTTTTTTTTATAACATGTTTATTTTTATTTTTTTAACTTTTTTACTTTGTCCCATGGTGGGACATCACTGTATTTTATCAAATCGCTGGTGTGACAGTGTGCACAGCACTCTGTCACACCAGCGATCGCTCAGGCACTCAGCCATCTTGGATCCGGGTCCTGGGAGGGAGGAAGCCCTCAGAACAGCGCGATCACATCGCGCTGGTCTGAGGGTCTCAGGGGGGCGCGCAGGGAGCCCCCACCCTGCGCGATCCTCCCCTGTGCCCCCAGTACACCGCGATCATGTTTGATCGCGGTGTGCTAGGGGTTAATGTGCCGGGAGCGGTCCGTGACCACTCCTGACACACAGTCACGGGTGTCAGCTGTGATAATCAGCTGACACCCGGCGGCAATTAGCTGCGCTCCCCTCAGGAGCGCAGCTGATCGCCTATGACGTACTATCCCGTCCATGGGCAGAATGGCACGGGTTTTATGGACGGGATAGTACGTCTAATGTCAGAGAGGGGTTAATAAACTTAAACATTAGCCAACTATATTTATTCAAACATTTAAATAACTCCTACCTAATGTGATGGCTGGAATGACTTCTCTTTTCTTTACACTGGCCATTTTGTCGCACCACTACCGGAACCTATTTGAAAAATAAAAACATGACTGAGCAAAATAATTTCAAGGGAACCTATCACCTGTAAAAACGCTATTAACCTGCAGATATAGGTTAATAGCCTTTGAATCTTGCTTGGCGCCTGAAGATTGAACCCCGCTGCCCCGCTGAACTTTATTTCTCCCAGCAGCGTTATGGTTTCCATCATGGAGGTAGTTGAAAAAAGGTCCCTGTTAGGCAGCACATGTCCCCATTAGTCAGCACATGTCCCCATTAGGCAGGCAAATGTCCCCATTAGTCAGCACAGGTCCCCATTAGTCAGCACATGTCCCCATTAGGCAGGCAAATGTCCCCATTAGGCAGCACATGTCCCCATTAGGCAGCACAGGTCCCCATTAGGCAGCACATGTTCCCATTAGTCAGCACATGTCCCCATTAGGCAGCACAGGTCCCCATTAGGCAGGCAAATGTCCCCATTAGTCAGCACATGTCCCCATTAGGCAGGCAAATGTCCCCATTAGTCAGCACATGTCCCCATTAGGCATGCAAATGTCCCCATTAGGCAGCACATGTTCCCATTAGTCAGCACATGTTCCCATTAGTCAGCACATGTCCCCATCAGGCAGGCACATGTCCCCATTAGGCAGCACATGTCCCCATTAGTCAGCACATGTCCCCATTAGGCAGGCAAATGTCCCCATTAGTCAGCACAGGTCCCTATTAGTCAGCACATGTCCTCATTAGGCAGTACAGGTCCCCATTAGGCAGCACATGTCTCCATTAGTCAGCACATGTCCCCATTAGGCAGGCAAATGTCCCCTATTCAGTCATGCGACTAGGCCCTTATTATCTATAAGCTGCAGGTTCACTATAGTCAGGTGATTGTCTTGCTATTAGTGCATAAAGGTCCCTTTATATCATATGTGCCATAGGTTCTATGCCAGTGTGATCCTATTAGTCATTTTCAAATGGTATTATGTCCCAATGTCCCCATTATCATGCAAATTCATTCAACCCCAGGGTGCATATTGTATACACAGGCTTACAGTGCGGTGGCGGATGTTAGGAATTTTTTTACTCATTGGGGACAACTGCACATGGGGCGCCATATCGCTACCTTTTAGGGTGCATCAGGAAGGTGGCGGAAGACAGGCAACATCGGCTGTCAGTGCAGTTTATGGTATAAGTAAGGTAATAGGGAGGTTAATAAAAAGTAAGGAACATACACCTGAACACACACACACAAAAAAGCCAAGTCAGACAGAGTCCTTTGTCACAAGTCCCTTAGTCCCGCACATGTCTAAGGCAGTACAGGTCCCATAGTCAGCACATGTCCCGATAGGCAGCACGGTCCCATTAGTCAGCAAATGTCCATTAGTCAAACAGCCCATTAGGCAACAGTCTCATGCAGCCGGTGCGCATGCTAGGTGCACACATTCCTGGCGGCTTGGTTATATGGTAACGACAGCACGCCCGTACTCGCTTTCCGTGAGGAGTGCAGGAAGGGGCGGGGGAGTCGCACAGTCGGCTGTCGCTGCTGTGACTGTGGAGTGAGGGTAGTAGGAATCTTGAAGCAGCAGTGGGAAAAAGTGTCTTTGCTTCCTCCCAGGTCCACGGGTGGAATGGGGGGGTTCCCATGCGCCGCACTGGGTGAGGCTGCGGGTGGCGCAAGAGCAAACTTCTTGAAAAGTGTCACATGAATGCGCGGCCGCCAGGTGATATGACGTTCCACCTGATTGGGAATTGTGGATTTACACTTCCAATTGGTTATATAGGTAGAAAATATGACTGAAAAATTATTTGCTATTCCCATCTCACTATGTGGGTTCCATTTGGGTGAGGTCTATTGTCTGCAATCGTTATGTAGGTTGTTTTGGAATGACAATGGATTTAACTATCTGAGTGATGAGATGGTGCTTGTGTCAATCTAGCTAGGTGCATTCCCGGTGACTCTACTGGAAGCCATCTTAAATGCCTTGTCCCACATACCAATACATTGATGGTGAAGGTTCCATATAGCTGAATGCTGTAATACTAATCGGTGTGCCAAATCTATAACTTTGAAATATTACTCATCATGCACCATCCGGCTTTTGTCCTAGTGGGGAGCAGTATCCTGCGGTAGGTTCTCCGCAGGTGGGAGTGTTCTTCTGATATCCTTCATCTTCTTTACACCTCAGGTTACCTGGTTTGTTAGCACAAGTTTCATTATTCCCATTCTCAAAGAAAACATTATTTTCCCATTTATCAGTGTGTAGGTATCGTTCTAATAGGGAGGGTTTGAAAGCATCTAAGCTTCCTGTAGTGGCCCCAAAACGTATCTTTAACCCCTGTGTCGGTATTTCTCCCAAAGAGGTTATACTAGTTCTATTTCTGGGTACCCATGCCCCACCTTTAAAAGATAGATACAGTCTTGGAATTATCTGTCCTGTTAGATTTCCCTGCCACCATGGAAAATCAGTGCAACCCACTACCGGTATTCCTACCGTAGTGTTCCAAAGTTTTTGAGTGGCATTGCTACTAAATGTGTCTGAACAGTTACCCCAAGAGTTAATTTCTTCCCACGAGACGGGGACTGCAAGAAATGGTAGACTGGTGGATGTCACCGGCGCGTGTGTACAAATCCAACAGTTTGCAACAGTTTGGTTTTGTTCTTTCAGTCCATCCACTAAATCTAAGTGGTGTCTAATGAACCTGTTATCATCCCCATCTACACGGCTAAGTCTGTTCCAAGCATCCGTTACTGCAAGGATGCAAGCAAATGTCATTAGTAGCGTCATTCCTCTTCTGGAGGCTCTCCAAGGATCTTCTTACAATGCGATGCGTGGATCCAAGTTTCCTTGCCTTGTAGCTTGACTGCGGTACTTGTCGTCAGTAGAACTTGAAAAGGTCCATCAAATCTCGGATCCAGACTCTTTCTCACGTGTCTTTTAATGACTACCCAGTCTCCGGGCTGCAGGCTGTGACTCCCAGGATCCTGGTTCGGATCTGGAAGAGAACTGAAGACATTATCATGTACTTTCTTAAGTCTTTTATGCAAATTCCTTACATATGAACTTAATACATGGTTACTCATTTCCAGTGCTTGGGGAAAGAAACATCCTAAGCTAGGCACTTTGCCAAATAGTACTTCATACGGAGAAAGTCCAGTTTTCCTATTTGGAGTGTACCTTACTGAGTATAGGGCTAATGGTAAACATTCAGGCCAAGATTTCCCTGTTTCAGCCATGGCCTTTTGGATTTTTAACTTCAATGTCCCATTTAGTCTTTCTATTTTCCCACTGCTTTGTGGATGATATGGGGTGTGGAAAGCTTGTTGAATTCCTAGAGCGGTCAAGACTTCATTCATTATTTCACCTGTGAAATGTGTACCTCTGTCACTTTCGATCACCTCTGGTACTCCATACCTGCACACCACCTCCGCAAGCAGCTTCTTTGCGGTTGCTGCAGCCGTAGCCTTGGCAATCGGGAAAGCCTCCGGCCATCCTGAGAATAAATCAATACAGACCAACACGTACACCCATGACCCTGATTTTGATTTTGGCAGCTGAATATAATCAATCTGCAGTCTCTGGAAAGGATAGAGGGGCCGAGGGGCGTGTTTGGGTGGTGTCTTGACTACCCTTCCCTGATTATGTGTAGCACATACCATGCATCCCTGGATCAAACCTTCTATACAGGTGGAAAAGCCTGGTGCTACCCAATGCTTCTGCATCACGCTCATTACAGCAGTTTTGGACTGGTGGGTTGGCCCATGTAACATCTGGGCGACCGCAGGGTACAACGCCCTTGGAAGGCATCGATGCATCCCTCTTCCCCATACCCCATTTGCTTTATTCAGACATGCACCTTCTTTTTCCCACTTTTCTACTTCCTCCTGGTGCACCTGAGCCTGCATCTGAGATAAGGCATCCTCCGACACAAAGGGATTTTTGGGAGCGCTTACCTGGTGCATCGTTACCCCTTGGAGTGGTCTACTGGCTGCTGTTTTTGCTACTGCATCGGCCATTGCGTTTCCTTTACTCACCTGATCAGTGCGTCTGGTATGTGCTTTAACTTTTATGACAGCTACCTCTTTTGGTAATTGTAATGCATCAATTAACTGCTGGACTGCGTCAGCATTTTTAATGGGATGTCCTGCTGCCGTCAGGAATCCTCTAGATTTCCAAATTGGACCAAAATCATGAGCTATACCGAATGCGTATCTAGAATCTGTGTAGATGTTAACAATTCTACCTTCAGCTATCTTACAGGCCTCGGTCAGAGCCTTAAGTTCAGCCTCCTGGGCCGACTGATGTGGGAGCATTGGTTCTGCTTTGATTACTGCATTCAGGGAGACGATGGCATACCCAGTGTGGAAGGTACCTGAGACATCTTGGTGGCGAGATCCATCTACAAAAAATTCAAAATCAGCATTAAGTCTTTCAGTTTCAAACACTGTGGGTAGGCCTGCTGTTTCCTGTGCCATAAGCTGAACACAATCATGAGGAAGCTCCTCTCTTGGATCTTCTTTGTACAATACCGTACCTGACCCCTCCTTTAGAACCGAGAGAGGTAACAATGTGGCAGGATTAAGTGTGGTACATCTCTGCAAAGAAACATTTGGAGGCATTAAAAGTGCACATTGCAATCGAAGGTGACGTGCAGCTGAAAGATGTGCCGGCTGCACCTGGTTCAGTATGGTATATACATCATGAGGTGTAAGTACTGTAAGTGGGTGATCAAGAACAATGTCTGACGATTTGTGGAGCAATAGTCCTACAGCATGTACTGCCCGTACACAGGACGGGGCACCTCTAACCACTGCATCTAGTCTTCCACTAAAATAGGCTACAGGCCTTTGATTGTCACCATGTAACTGAGTCAATACTCCTGCCGCGTGTCCCTGCTGTTCGTGGAGATACAGGGTAAATGGTAGTTCGTAGTTGGGGGTTCCTAGCGCTGGAGCTGCCACAATCCTGTTTTTGAGAGAATAAAAACAGTCTATACCTTCAGGAGTTAGTTTAAAAGGCACAATGGTGATACAGTCATAGAGAGGCTGCATGAGGATTGACACAGCATGTATCCACTGTCTGCAGTAGGAAACCAGTCCAAGAAATGTCCTAAGAGCGGCAACATTAACAGGAATAGGAAAATTCTGTACAGCTTCTTTGCGAGCGCTGGTCAGATGTCGCGCCCCCGGTGTAATGCAATGTCCCAAAAAGATAACTGAAGATTTACAAAATTGAAGTTTATCCTTTGACGCTTTACATCCAGCTTGGTACAGAAACAACATGAGTGATATTGTTGCAGTGTGACACTGTTTCCTGGAGGGGGCACAAATCAGTAAGTCATCAACATATTGCAGAACAACTACTTTTGGCATTTTCCATTTTTCCAGTATCTCTTGCAGACTGGCAGTATACATAGTGGGTGAATTTTGGGCACCCTGGGGCAAAACGGTTCAAGTATACTGATTCCCTTGAAATGTAAAAGCAAACAAATACTGGCAGTCAGGGTGCAATGGAACACTAAAAAATGCGTTTGCCAAGTCAATCACTGAAAAACAAAGAGCACTAGCCGGGATCTGAGACAGAAGGGTGTTGTAAGGTTCTTTGTCTCTGTTGACATGTTCCTTGAAACTCAGTTTTCCGTCGGCCATTTTGCTTTCTGTCTTTCTGCAGCTCTTGTCCTCAGTTAATATGGAGTTTCCAGTTTTCATGTTCCCGCCCTCATTCTTCCCTCTTGCTTCTTAAGCAGCCTCAGCTGAACAATCAGTGCTCCTGAATCAAGCCTCAGTCAGTCTGTGACCTGACTCCTGGAAGCCTTGGACTTGTACTCCAGCTATTCCCTACTGAGGAACCTTGGAACACTTTTGGACTCTGGAAACCTGCTGTTTGGTGAATCCATGTTTGCAGAGGAATTACGGTACAGAGAAGAGATCCTGAACCTGCTTTGGAGATTTACTGTAGTGCTTGAAGTTACTCTGGCCTGCTGTGTCTCCTGTCGCTGTTCCTGCAAACTGTGTGAACTTTTCAGCATGCTTGTATGAAGTAATACAAGTCATTTCATTTCAACCTATGTCTCCTGTGTTTTCCTCGCACCCAAGCACAAGACGCTATAGGAACTGTACACTATACATGACAAGATTCAGGAGCCAATGTTTAGTGTCTGCTGGGTCTGGGAAAGCCGTGTCTGCTGTGACTGTGGATATCAGATGTCCGTTTAATACCTTATGTGATGACAGTAGTTGTGACTTCTCACAACCATTCCAGGTGAGCGCATTCCCTTAAAATTTTACTCTGGAGTGTTACCACAGGTAAACACTTTTGTTTTTTTTTGTTTTTTTTCCTTTCCTCTTCTCCTTCCAGCACCTCTGCCTTAAAAGATCTGGAAGATGGAGGCCCGCATAAAGGAACTTTGCGGAGTGACTGATACAATCCTTTCAGATGTACAGACTTTAAAAACCCGTTTTGCAAGCCTACAGGACCTCACTAATCATAATTTGCAAGTGTTTGGACAGACTACCCAGGAATTGCGAGCCAGGATTGAGGATCTAGAGGAACGAGCCCAGGCTCTGCCATAACCCCAAGTTCTGGGATCCCCAAATTACCTCCTTTTCGTTTTGGCGGTGAACGTGAGAAATTCAGGGGATTTATTAATCAATGCAATTTATTTTTCTCTGCACATGCTTCACAATTTCCCACTGAACGATCCAAAGTGCTTACTATAATCATGTTGCTTACCAATAAGGCTTTGATGTGGGCAAACCCTCTGATTGAGACTGAGGATGATTGTTTGAATCACCTTGATGCTTTTATTTCAGCCATGGGGCAGGTGTTTGATGACCCCAATCGAGGTGCAACAGCTGAAGCAGCCATGTTAACTTTGCGCCAAGGTAAGCGTTCAGTAGCCGAATATGCCCTGGATTTCAGGAGATGGGCTCTTGATACCACTTGGGACACTTCCGCTAAAAAATCTATTTTTCGGAAAGGGTTGTCTCCACTGATTAAGGATGAACTTGCTCGTGCCGACCCTCCCACTGCGTTAGGTGACTTTATCAACTATTGTATCCGTATTGATGCTCGTCTGACTGAACGCAGACAAGAGAGATGGTTCGAAAATAATCGCACTAACCTTTTACTACCTCCCTCCTCAGCTAAGGAACCTTTGAGTAGGATCACAAGGGAACCAGAACCTGAACCCATGCAGGTGGACTCTTTGCAAAGACGGGTTAGTGATGCACGCAAAGAACATCGTATAAAGGAAAATCTATGTTTCTACTGTGGTAAGTCAGGGCACTTCATTATAAACTGCCCCAGCCGTTCTCGTAAGACTACTGCAGCAGTCATTCACTGTGAGTGTTGCGAGAGGAGCTCTGTCATGTCCGAGCCTCAGGCTCCAGAGAGATCTGCTGCAAGAGATCTTGATTTCTCGGACTTAAACTCTGTTAGTTCTGGGGACGATGACGGTATAAACGCTGCAATTTTTCAAGTTTCCTCAGCGGTGTCCCAGCTGAGTTGTAAAAGAAACAATTCTCATTGCTTCCTTTCCATCAAACTCTGGGTTGACTCAGTCTGGGTGTCTAGCTCTGCTATGATCGACTCAGGAGCAAGTGGAAATTTTATGGATATCTCCATTGCTCTGAAACAGGGGATACGTTCAGTGAAGAAGGCTACTCCAGTACAGATGGAGACTGTGGATGGCTCTCTACTGACTTCTGGACCAGTGGATCAAGAAACAGAGCCTTTGAGGGTCCTTATGGGTAAAGATCATCAGGAGAAAATGTCTTTTTTGCTTATCTCTTCTCCCCACTTTCCCATCATTCTAGGGCTACCATGGCTGCAGGCGCAGAATCCTACGATTAACTGGGAGACCAAGGAATTACACTTTCCGGAGAAACAGATGAGTCAAGGAGTTTCAGCTTGCTCTGTTCCTAAAGCAACCATGTCAGTCCCTGAACTACCAGCTGTATACCAGGACTATGTGGATTTATGTGACAAGAAGAACGCTGATCAGTTTCCTCCTCACCGTCCATATGATTGTCCAATTGAATTATTGCCCGGAGCCGAGATACCTTTTGGTAAGATCTACCCCCTAGCGGGGCCCGAGCTAAAAGCTTTGAAGGATTATATAGACGAAAATTTAGCCAAGGGCTTCATACGCCCCTCTTCATCTCCCGCAGGTGCACCCATCTTCTTTGTGAAGAAGAAAGATGGATATCTGAGACCCTGCATAGACTATAGGGAACTCAATAAGGTTACTATTAGAAACCGTTATCCATTGCCTTTAATCCCTGAGTTGTTGGAGAGAGTGCGGCATGCCAAAATTTTCTCTAAAATGGATCTCCGTGGGGCCTATAACTTGGTCCGTATTAGACCTGGGGATGAATGGAAGACTGCTTTCAGGTCACGCTATGGACACTTTGAATATCTAGTTATGCCTTTTGGTCTGAGTACCGCCCCAGCCACTTTCCAACACTTCGTGAATGATATCTTCAGGGATCTCCTAGATACATTTGTGGTGATTTATCTGGATGATATTCTAATTTTTTCTAACTCCACAGAGGAACATCATGGACATGTGAGAATGGTCTTAGAACGCCTAAGACAAAACCATCTCTACATCAAACTTGAAAAATGTGAATTCCATAGGACCGAAATTCAATTTCTGGGGTATGTACTATCTACGCAAGGGATTAGTATGGATGGAAGCAAGACCCAAGCCATCAAGGATTGGCCAATTCCTAGAAATGTGAAGGAGGTGCAGCGTTTCATCGGGTTTGCCAACTTCTATAGACGTTTCATTAAGAATTTTTCTGAGGTAGTGTCACCTATCACCCAACTTACCCGGAAACAGTCTAGGTTCTCCTGGACCCCGCAAGCTCAGGAAGCATTTTCCTGTTTAAAGGATAAATTTACCACCGCACCTATCTTAGTACATCCCAACCCCGAGCTTGCCTTCATAATAGAGGTGGATGCTTCAGACTGTGCCGTTGGAGCTATACTCTCTCAGAGAACAGGTGAGAAGAATGTCTTGCATCCCTGTGCCTTCTTTTCCCAGCAGTTGTCTTCGGCTGAGAGGAACTACGATGTGGGCAATAGAGAATTGTTGGCCATTATTGCCGCCTTCAAGGAATGGAGACACCTTCTTCAGGGAGCTGCACAGCAAATAGTCGTCCTGACAGACCATCGTAACCTTGAATTTATCAGGTCGGCTAAGTGCCTGACTCCTCGCCAGGCTCGCTGGAATCTTTTCCTAAACCAATTTAATTTTGTCATTTCTTATAGACCAGGATCGCGCAATGGAAAGGCTGATGCACTCTCTAGGATTCATTCAGCAGAGACACGTCCACTTACTCCTCCTAAGACTATTCTTCCTGACTCTAGATTCCTGGGAGTGATTCATAATCAAGACCTACTTAAGGACATCAAGGAAGCATACCATGCGGATTCTTTGTTGGCTCAAACCCCAAGGGACGTAAGTCTTGTCTTTAAGAATGGTGTGTGGATTCAGGGACAACGTCTGTATATACCTGAAACAGTCAGATTGAGAGTATTGCAACTCATCCACGATTCCAAGATAGCCGGGCATAGGGGAATTCTAAAGACACAAGAATTTCTTTCTCGTTTCTTTTGGTGGCCCACTTACAGGAAAGATGTCTTAAACTATGTCACTTCATGTGAAGTCTGTGCAAGATGCAAAACACCTCGCTCCTCACCAACTGGTCTGTTGCAACCTCTTCCCACCCCGTCCCGCCCGTGGGGATCCATTTCTATGGACTTCATTGTGGAGTTACCAACCTCTCAAGGGAAGAACACCATTCTAGTGGTGGTTGACCGTCTAACAAAGGCAGCTCATTTTATCCCTTGTGTCGGCTTACCCACTGCAAAACAGACATCAGACTTGATGATTAAGAATGTGTTTCGCTTACATGGAGTACCGGATGAGGTCATTTCGGATCGAGGGGTGCAATTCACTTCAAGGTTTTGGCAAAATTTCTGTGCAGCATTGGACATTAAAGTAAACCTTTCTTCTGCTTTTCATCCCCAGACTAATGGACAGACAGTAAGAACCAATCAGACCCTGGAGCAGTATCTCCGCTGTTTTATCTGCCACCTACAGGATGATTGGGTGGATCTACTTCCACTGGCTGAGTTCTCTTATAACAACTCTCAGAGCGCCTCCACTAAGCAGTCTCCTTTTTACTCCAATCTAGGTTATCATCCTAACATTCTTCCTCGATTTCCCATAGATACGCCGTTGCCGGCAGTGGCTGAAAGAATCACTTCTTTACAAAAGAATATGGATCTTCTAAAGGAAAATCTAGAATTGGCTCAGGAAAGGTACAAGAAAGCAGCAGATAAATTTCGTAAACCTGCACCAGCTTTCAAGGTAGGAGATTTGGTCTGGCTGTCAACCAGAAATCTTAAATTAAAGATTCCATCGTCTAAATTGGGACATAAGTACATTGGACCTTATAAGATCAATAAGATTATAAGTGCTGTTGCTTGTCGTCTTCAACTGCCCAGAACTATGAGAATCCACCCTGTCTTTCATGTATCCCTACTAAAGGCTGCAACACCCAATACGTTTCCTGGACGTTCTTCTCCTTGCCCTGACCCAGTGCTGGTCGATGGTCAGGAAGAATTTATGGTGGAAAGGATTCTAGATTCCAGGTTGTACAGAAATCAGTTGCAATATTTGATTAAATGGCAGGGCTACCCAGTGGAGGACAACTCATGGGAACCAGTCAATAATGTAAATGCTCCTCGCCTGCTCCGCCAGTTTCATCAGAGGTACCCTGACAAGCCTGGTCTGAGGTCATCCGGAGGTTGTCCCTAAGGGGGGAGTAATGTAAGGTTCTTTGTCTCTGTTGACATGTTCCTTGAAACTCAGTTTTCCGTCGGCCATTTTGCTTTCTGTCTTTCTGCAGCTCTTGCCCTCAGTTAATATGGAGTTTCCAGTTTTCATGTTCCCGCCCTGATTCTTCCCTCTTGCTTCTTAAGCAGCCTCAGCTGAACAATCAGTGCTCCTGAATCAAGCCTCAGTCAGTCTGTGACCTGACTCCTGGAAGCCTTGGACTTGTACTCCAGCTATTCCCTACTGAGGAACCTTGGAACACTTTTGGACTCTGGAAACCTGCTGTTTGGTGAATCCATGTTTGCAGAGGAATTACGGTACAGAGAAGAGATCCTGAACCTGCTTTGGAGATTTACTGTAGTGCTTGAAGTTACTCTGGCCTGCTGTGTCTCCTGTCGCTGTTCCTGCAAACTGTGTGAACTTTTCAGCATGCTTGTATGAAGTAATACAAGTCATTTCAACCTATGTCTCCTGTGTTTTCCTCGCACCCAAGCACAAGACGCTATAGGAACTGTACACTATACATGACAGGTGTGAGGATTTGGTACAACTGGTGTGAGGAGCTCTGTAGCTTTGTTCACTAGCCGGAGATCATGGACCATTCTGTACGCTGCTGGCTGCCCCGGTGCTGTTTTCTTTTTAACTGGGAACAGAGGGGTGTTACAAGGGGACTGGGTCTTAACTAAAACACCACTTGCTACCAGTTTCTGTACCTGCTGAGCTATAGCCGACTCTTGAGCTGTACTAAGAGGATACTGTCTTTTTTGGGGCGGAATTGCACCTGGCTTTAATTTGACCATGACTGGCTGCACCCTTAATCTGCCCACATCTATTTTATCTGAAGCCCAGAAATCATGCGGTATCACACCTTCTAACATTGAAGGAAATTCATTTGTGTCCTCTATACTAGCAACATCTAGTGACATGATTTTACAAAGAGTGCTCGGCTTCAATCCTGGTGTCATAGTGACAGTCCCATCAGGATGATACTCAATATGTGCTTGCAATTGAGACAATACATCACATCCTAAAAGATTACATTGACCCCGTGGTGATACCATTAACTGTGTGTGTACAGTGGTTCCTTGAATTTGCAGGGGAATCTTTTTAGTGACAGGTAGCAGGATAGATGGAGAGTTGTAAGGAGTCGCTATAACATGGTGGGAGAAATCACTTTTCCCAAATGGCCAGTCCTCTTCTGTAATTACTGAATTGTCTGCCCCCGTGTCCACTTGGAACTCAACCTCATGTCCCCTGGTAGGTTCACCTGCACTGTGCAATTAGGAGTGGGGGGTAAGGAGACAAGGGGGTTCATGTGCAACCATTATCCTATGGGAGCAGCCCTAATTGGTCTTGGGGGCCTCTTGCAGGTGGGTCATTTGGATATGGATTAGTTGGACAGGCTGAATATGGATTAGTTCTGCAATCTCTCCTGAAATGTCCTGGTTTCCTGCATCCGTAGCACAATTTCTGTCCATCTCCTGGCACACGTCTCCCCTCCCTGTTGTTTGCAGGACGAGTACCTACAGCATGTAACCTTGCACCTCTTTTTGCCTGCGCTAAATCATGTTGTGCCCCCTGTGCTATTCTGGCTAGATCCTCTGCTTTAACTGATCTCCAATCTGGTCTACTTACTTTCACCTTTTCTGCCACTTCCTTTTTCAACCCATTCATATATGCACTTGCCAGTATCCTCTCACTAGTCTTGTTTTCTGGGACAAAACCCATTTCTACCCAAGTTTTTCTTAGGGCCCAGAAATAATCTTTTGGCTCCTCTTCCTTTCCCTGAACTCTGTCTTCTAGTGTAACCTCCTTCTCTGCCTGTCTATCTTTACATGCTTTTTTCAACGCTTCTGTAAACAGAACCCCTGCTGCTGCGTCATTGACTTCTGCATTATCAGGTCCGGTCCTACCAACATAACACTTGTATGTCTCATCTATCAGTCTATCGTATCTGGCTTCATCTGCCAATTTCCCTTTTATAAGTGCTTCCAGATCCTGTCTAGTTGCTTTATACGTATCCTGCATTGTAGCTAACATTCTAGCGAATCCCATTGGTGACTGTGAAGGGTCCGGGAGTTGCGTTATTAGAGCCAACTGCTCTGAAGGGCTCCATGGTCTGTATAACACTGCTGTCCGGGGGGCGCCTGGAGCTAGTCCGCCCTCCTCGCCTCCCGCAGCACCCGGGGTACCAGGTACCACTACTGTCCTCATTGGAAATAAATTGGCCGGGAGAGGTCTGGGTCCACCACAACCTACACAGACATCTACCGTCAGGGGATTCTGCTGTCCACACCTGGGGCAGACCCAACAGTTCGGTTCGTGGGAAGTCTGTGGGAAGGTCTGATACTGGGGTGGAGGTAATGTAGGGGGCAAACAGGAGGGTAAATCAGTCATCCCTGTTTTTGTCAGTCTGTAATGTCCGTCTCCTAATTCTTCAGTCTTTCCCTCTAAGTAATCACACGCACTCATCCACAGGTTCACTGTTTTTAACAGTCCTTTGTCTCTCAACCATCCATGTTGTGAGTTAAAGAACCTTTTCCATTTATCACTGTTCAATTCTCCGTTTTCATTCATGCCTGCTTTACACAATACTTTGTCAATGCCTACCAACTAGAGTTGAGCGATACTTTCCGATACCCCTAAGTATCGGAATCGGAATGGTATCGCCGATACCATTAAAATATCAGCGATACCCGATACCGATACCGGAAGTCCCATGTAAGTCTATGGGAACAAAATATCGGAACTAAAAAAACCCCATTCTTTCCTTGTAAACACTAAATATACACACATAGAATACATATATATATATATACATGTCATTGTGACATATATATATATACATATATGTATAGTTTATACACTTCTACATAGTAAAATATCCTCTGATTCAATTGCCGGGTAAAGCCAGCTTCAGTGAAAAGACAGAAGCACCCGACATGAAATGACACTTGGTGTACATAGGGTTAACCATGTCTTTTCATGTCGTTTGCTATCTGATTTGCACAAACAATTAAATCAGTCTATGTTTGCAAAATTTCACACCTGTAGGGGTTAATTAAAGGTGTAAATTCGTTGTAAAAAAACTGACTTTTTTGCTACGAATTTACACCTTTAATTAACCCCTACAGGTGTGAAATTTTGCACACATAGACTGATTTAATTGTTTGTGCAAATCAGATAGCAAAGGACATGGTTAACCCTATGTACACCAAATGTCATTTCATGTCGGGTTCTGCATTTTCACAAAAGCCGGCAATTGAATTAGCGGCTATTATACTATGTAGAAGTGTATGAACTATAAATATATATATATATATATGTGTCACAAACTCAATGACATGTATATATATATATGAGGTGTAAAATTGCTGAAAAAAAATGCGTGGGCTCCCGCCCTATTTTCGCAACCAGACAGACAAAGCCAGTGAGTGGGGGCAGATAATAATAGCCCAGAGAGGGACCATTATTTTTGCCCCCCCGGCTACTAACATCTGCCCCCAGACACCCCAGAAAGGGCAAATCTCTAATTAGATTTGCCCTTTCTGGCACTTTGCCCGTCTATTCCCATTGCCCTGTAGCGGTGGCGAATGGGTTAATAAGGGGTTAAAATGACCTTGCAATTGAAAGGTCACTTTAAGCCAGGTTAATAATTGAGAGCTGTCAATTAGACAACTATCAATTATTAATCCTATTGTATGAAAGAAAAATCAAACACACACACTTTAATAAAAAAGAAGTTTAATGAAATAATCACACAGTTTTTGACCATATTTTATTTACCTGCTAAAACCATTTCCTGTAATAAAAATAAAATAATAAAGCAAAATTATTCTTACCAATCCGATGTACAGTCAGGTCCCACGGTGTAATCCTTCAGAAAGGGTTAATGTTTACTGCAGGGACCGCAGCTAATGCTGCAGCCTCACAGTAAACCCCCAAATGAATGAGTTCCTCTCCTGGCTGACAGGAGAGGAAGTGGAAAGCTTAATTGATTGCTTTCCACTTTCACTTCAGGTCAGCCAGGGACACCATCAGTGACGTCAGAGGGAACTGATTAACAAAAATAGGGGTTCCCTTCGAAAAAAAAATGGCGTGGGGTCCCCCCTATTTTTGTTAACCAGCCAGATGAAGCAGACCGCTGAGGCCTGGATTTTCAGGCTGTTAAGGAGCCAAGATCCATGGACCTTGCCAGCCTGATAATACCAGGCCACAGCAGTCTGCATATCTTGGCTGATTAACAAAAATAGGGGATCCCCTCGAAAAAAATTGGCGTGGGGTCCCCCCTATTTTTGTTAACCAGCCAGATGAAGCAGACCGCTGAGGCCTGGATTTTCAGGCTGTTAAGGAGCCAAGATCCATGGACCTTGCCAGCCTGATAATACCAGGCCACAGCAGTCTGCATATCTTGGCTGATTAACAAAAATAGGGGATCCCCTCGAAAAAAATTGGCGTGGGGTCCCCCCTATTTTTGTTAACCAGCCAGATGAAGCAGACCGCTGAGGCCTGGTTTTTCAGGCTGGTAAGGATCCAATATCCATGGACCTTGCAAGCCTGATAATACCAGGCCACAGCAGTCTGCTTAGCTTGGCTGGTTAACAAAAATAGGGAATCCCCTCGAAAAAAAAACAGCGTGGGGATCCCCCTATTTTTGTTAACCAGCCAAGTAAAATGCAGACTGCTGCGGCCTGGTATTAAAAGACTGTCAAGGCCCATGGATTTTGGCCCTCAACAGCCTGATAATACCAGGCTACAGCAGCCCCACATTTGGCGCATCAAAAGATGTGCCAATTGTGGCACTTTACCCGGCTCTTCCCACTTGCCCTGTAGCGGTGGCAAGCGGGGTAATAAGGGGTTATTGTCACCGTTGATTGCACGGTGACAATAAGCCCGGTTAATAATGGAGAGGCGTCAATAAGACACCGATCCATTATTAATCCCAAAGTTATTAAATGTTTAAAAAAAAAGACACAGCAAGAAAAAAGTCTTTTAATGAAATAAAAGAGACAACACAGTTTTCATTTTTTTTATTACTCTCTCATTCCTGCGACGCCATCGATCTCCTGTAAAAAAATAAAAAAAACAAACCAACAGTATACCACCTGTCCGACGCAGTCCATAGTAACGATTGTCCCACGACGATCCAGCTCTGCTACATCGGAATGACAGGCAGAGCCTGTCATCCCGGCGCAGCACAGCTGCTTACCAGCTTCCTCGGCGGTGACGTCATCGGACTGCTTTACGGCCGCGATTACCCAGCAGTCACTGCAGTTATCGCGAGATACTGCATGTGACCGCCGGGGAGAAGAGGATGGCGGCCATTAAGCAGCCCGGGATGTGACCGCCGGAGATCTTCTGCCGGGTAAGTGCCGCTGACTCCTGACAGACCCGACCGACGGACACTGACAGTGACAGTGACAATTCCGATTCCGGTATCCGATATGACGAAAATATCGGAACTCGGGATCGGAATTCCGATACAGCCAATATCGGCCGATACCCGATATTTGCAGTATCGTATCGCTCAACACTACTACCAACGCTTGCTTTCCCTCTCTGCGTACCACTAAATCTTTGGCAGTAATGCCTTCCTTGGCATTTTGGTTCCCCATTTTTGTATCTCCTCACCTAGAAGAGATTCTCCTGTCACTTAGACAATTCTGTCACTAAGACTCTGTCACCAAGACAATTCCGTCACTTAGACAATGGGCCACAAAGGAACCATTCCACTGCTCGCTTTCCAAGATTTGTACGTCAACCAAATAAACAATCCGATCACACCAACACCAAGACAAAACCACACCACAATCATCGGATCCATACTGTCATTTTTCAAAGGAGGAAAAGCAGGACTGACAATTAATCTGAAGGTCTACTGGTTCAAAGGGACCTGAGCCAGGAACACCTGTGAATTACCTGGAAAGCCGACCGCTCGGGGAGGAGGGAGTCCACTATACAGTGATATAGATTTAGGTAGAATATAATAAGTATTCTTACCTCAGCGCTGTATGTATATCACCAACAGAAAGCTCCGCTCATCCCACGTCTCTGGATCGGTCGGCCTTTCTCAGAGTAGATTAACTCAGGTCCCTGTTCGGGCGCCAGGCTGTCATCACTGTTATCTCGTTAACCCTTTCCTCCTTGAAATGTGGTACCAGAGAGAATAAGACACAGACAAAAGTATGCGTCAATAAACTCTATTCTTTATTGCTAACGAAGGGGTTTATATGCACCCCATAAGCAGGAAACGGAGTTACCATATATGGTGTTTATACAACTTATCACTAAATACATAGAATACTGGTTTTACCTTGAAAACTCCGTTCTTCCCCTTAGCTCCCAGCACAGAGTGTCTTTTCATAACTCAAGCGAGCGGGGGTGTATTGTCTCAAAAGAAGGAACATCTTATCTCGACTTCTGGTATGCATCAGCCTTTCTGACAGAAACCAAGGCCTTCTGAAAAAAATGCTGGTTTCAGCTCTAACATTCCCTCCTTTTGTTCCTTCATTTGATCAATACACATCTTCATACCTCCTCTGTGTCCTAGTACATCGTTTAATACACATCAAACAGATTTTAAAAACTAAATAGATAGCAAGACATATCAATAAAACCTTTAGGCCAGCTTGTATTATCCCAGTCAGCCATCCCCCTATGCCTTTGAACCAATTTGCGGGTTAAGAAAGGAGAAAGTATTTGCCCACCATGAATATTGATTCTTCAGATTTGCCTCATCATATAGTTTCCTTAACTTTATGACATCCTCTAGCTTATGTTTAAGGGTTAAAACACTAGAATTATCAATATAATGACAACAAGCAGGTCCAATAATCTGGCACATCCCTCCTTGTGCTGCAGTCAGGTAATCTAACATGAGGGTATGTTGGTTAGTAACAATAATTAGCTGGTTCTGTACTGCAAGGGACCCATTCATGATATCTAAAATATCCCATATTTGATCATCTAGGTAATCTGTGGATTCTACCAACTTATCCCATGTCTGAGTTATCATAGGGTAGATAAATAATGCACTGAAAAATTTATTTGATATTCCCATCTCCACTATGTGTGGTCTCCCATTTGGGCGAGGTCTATTGTCTGCAGATCGTTTATGTAGTGTATGTTTTGGAATAGACAATGGATTTAATCTTTCTGGAGTGATGAGTTAGGTGGCTGGTGTCAATCTAGCTAGGGTGCATTTTCCGGTGACTCCTACTGGAAGCCACTTAAATGCCTTGTCCCCACATACCCAATACATTGATGGTGGAAGGTTCCATATAGCTGAATGCTGTAATACTAATCGGTGTGCCAAATCTATAAACTTTGAAATATTACTCATCATGCACCATCCGGGCTTTTGTCCTAGTGGGGAGCAGTATCCTGCGGTAGGTTCTCCGCAGGTGGGAGTGTTCTTCTGATATCCTTCATCTTCATTACACCTCAGGTTACCTGGTTTGTTAGCACAAGTTTCATTATTCCCATTCTCAAAGAAAACATTATTTTCCCATTTATCATTGTGTAGGTATCGTTCTAATAGGGAGGGTTTGAAAGCATCTAAGCTTCCTGTAGTGACCCCAAAACGTATCTTTAACCCCTGTGTCGGTATTTCTCCCAAAGAGGTTATTCTAGTTCTATTTCTGGGTACCCATGCCCCACCTTTAAAAGATAGATACAGTCTTGGAATTATCTGTCCTGTTAGATTTCCCTGCCACCATGGAAAATCAGTCCAACCCACTACCGGTATTCCTACCGTAGTGTTCCAAAGTTTTTGAGTGGCATTGCTACTTAATGTGTCTGAACAGTTACCCCAAGAGTTAATTTCTTCCCACGAGACTGGGACTGCAAGAAATGGTAGACTGGTGGATGTCACCGGCGCGTGTGTACAAATCCAACAGTTTGCAACAGTTTGGTTTTGTTCTTTCAGTCCATCCACTAAAGCTAAGTGGTGTCTAATGAACCTGTTATCATCCCCATCTACACGGCTAAGTCTGTTCCAAGCATCCGTTACTGCATGGATGCAAGCAAATGTCATTAGTAGCGTCATTCCTCTTCTGGAGGCTCTCCCAGGATCTTCTTACAATGCGATGCGTGGATCCAAGTTTCCTTGCCTTGTAGCTTGACTGCGGTACTTGTCGTCAGTAGAACTTGAAAAGGTCCATCAAATCTCGGATCCAGACTCTTTCTCACGTGTCTTTTAATGACTACCCAGTCTCCGGGCTGCAGGCTGTGACTCCCAGGATCCTGGTTCGGATCTGGAAGAGAACTGAAGACATTATCATGTACTTTCTTAAGTCTTTTATGCAAATCCCTTACATATGAACTTAATACATGGTTACTCATTTCCAGTGCTTGGGGAAAGAAACATCCTAAGCTAGGCACTTTGCCAAATAGTACTTCATACGGAGAAAGTCCAGTTTTCCTATTTGGAGTGTACCTTACTGAGTATAGGGCTAATGGTAAACATTCAGGCCAAGATTTCCCTGTTTCAGCCATGGCCTTTTGGATTTTTAACTTCAATGTCCCATTTAGTCTTTCTACTTTCCCACTGCTTTGTGGATGATATGGGGTGTGGAAAGCTTGTTGAATTCCTAGAGCGGTCAAGACTTCATTCATTATTTCACCTGTGAAATGTGTACCTCTGTCACTTTCGATCACCTCTGGTACTCCATACCTGCACACCACCTCCGCAAGCAGCTTCTTTGCGGTTGCTGCAGCCGTAGCCTTGGCAATCGGGAAAGCCTCCGGCCATCCTGAGAATAAATCAATACAGACCAACACGTACACCCATGACCCTGATTTTGATTTTGGCAGCTGAATATAATCAATCTGCAGTCTCTGGAAAGGATAGAGGGGCCGAGGGCGTGTTTGGGTGGTGTCTTGACTACCCTTCCCTGATTATGTGTAGCACATACCATGCATCCCTGGATCAAACCTTCTATACAGGTGGAAAAGCCTGGTGCTACCCAATGCTTCTGCATCACGCTCATTACAGCAGTTTTGGACTGGTGGGTTGGCCCATGTAACATCTGGGCGACCGCAGGGTACAACGCCCTTGGAAGGCATCGACGCATCCCTCTTCTCCATACCCCATTTGCTTCATTCAGACATGCACCTTCTTTTTCCCACTTTTCTACATCCTCCTGGTGCACCTGAGCCTGCATCTGAGATAAGGCATCCTCCGACACAAAGGGATTTTTGGGAGCGCTTACCTGGTGCATCGTTACCCCTTGGAGTGGTCTACTGGCTGCTGTTTTTGCTGCTGCATCGGCCATTGCGTTTCCTTTACTCACCTGATCAGTGCGTCTGGTATGTGCTTTAACTTTTATGACAGCTACCTCTTTTGGTAATTGTAATGCATCAATTAACTGCTGGACTGCGTCAGCATTTTTAATGGGATGTCCTGCTGCCGTCAGGAATCCTCTAGATTTCCAAATTGGACCAAAATCATGAGCTATACCGAATGCGTATCTAGAATCTGTGTAGATGTTAATAATTCTACCTGTCAGGAGTCGAACCCAGTACCTCTTGTCCACTGGCCAGCAGCTCTACCATCTGAGCTATTCTGCTGGCTGCAAAGTTCCTTGCTGAACCCAGATACCATTGACTGTTCTTCCTGATTGGCTACACCTAGTGCTCTCTTGATTGGGCCTCTGATTGCCAATTACACACCCTATATAAACCTGGCCCTGTGGGTGTGTCATTGCGAGATTATTGAGCTCCAAGCCTTTAGTCAAGCGTTTCCTGCTGATCCATTGCTACAAACACTGCTCTCCTGTGAACCGACCTCGGCCTGCCTTCTGACTACGCTCTCCGCCTGATCCATTGCTACAAACACTGCTCTCCTGTGAACCGACCTCGGCCTGCCTTCTGACTACGCTCTCCGCCTGATCCATTGCTACAAACACTGCTCTCCTGTGTACCGACCTCCGGCTGCCACCTGACTACGTTATCTGCCTGCTCCTCTGTTACCGAACTGCCTTTCCTGTGTACCGACCTCCGGCTGCCACCTGACTACGCTCTCCGCCTGATCCATTGCTACAAACACTGCTCTCCTGTGTACCGACCTCCGGCTGCCATCTGACTACGCTACCTGCCTCTGCTTCCCCTAGTGTTTGCAGTAACATCGGCTCCAACCCAGACGGGATCTTGACAGAATAATCTCGCGCCAAAATGGAGTCCGCTGTGAACACCCTGAGACGGCAAGTTACGGAGCTTCAAAGTTTTTGTACTGACTCTCAAGGAAAATATGCCAAGTTACAAACTGATTTCACGGCGATACAACAGGAAGTAATTGAGCTACAAAAACAACTTCTGGACGTGCGCAATTCAGGGTCCGAATCAAACGCGCGGCTGCCGCTGCCTGCAAAGTTCAGTGGGGATCGCAAGCAGTACCGAGGATTCCTCAATCAATGCCGCATATACTTCCAGATGCAACCTGCTCCCTTTACCAGTGAGAGGAAGAAAGTTTTTTTCATGATAAATCTCCTGACGGATGAAGCTCTTGCTTGGGCTTCACCTTATGTAGAAAAGGACTATGACCTCCTTAATGACCTGGAAGCTTTCATCGCAGCTATGAATCAAGTTTTTGATGACCCAAACCGCTGTGCCACAGCAGAAACCAAATTACATAATTTGCGCCAAGGACGTCGCTCTGTTGCGGAATACACATCGGAGTTCCGTCGCTGGGTGGCCGACACCACCTGGAATCCAGCGGCCCAGAGAAGTCAATTTCGACGAGGGTTATCAGAACCAGTGAAAGACGAGCTTGCCAGGGTTGAGACCCCTGACCAGTTGGAGGACTTTATTCAACTATGTATCCGGATTGACCAGAGACTTACTGAAAGGAGAAAGGAGAGACTGCGAGCACTTGGGAATAGCCCTGGCTTCTCATTTTCAGCATCGGACCACCAAGAAAAGACGCAAGGCGTGTCTGAACCGATGCAGATCGACGTCATCCGAAGACCACTCTCTGCACAGGAGAAGGAGAGGCGACGTGCAGAACATCTCTGCCTCTATTGTGGGGACCCTGGACACTATGCCATCAACTGTCCTAACAAAAGGACTATAGCCTTTACCAACAACAGGTCTGCCAGCAATATGGACCTTTCTCAGCAGTCGGATTCCATCTTGCAGACTATCTCATCAGTAACGCCAGAAATAGACAAAATACATACTACATCATCTCATTTTGTAATCCCCATTCAGGTTGTAATGGGCACCCAAAAAATACAATGCTCTGCCCTGTTGGATTCGGGAGCAGGAGGGAATTTTATGGACTTAAAATTTACACGTGATAATAATATTTCCAGTAGGACCAAATCCACACCAATTGAAATGGAAACGGTGGATGGATCACCCTTGTCTTCTGGACCTGTCACGCATGAGACAATCGAACTGGAGATTTGTATCGAACCGGATCATCATGAAGCTGTCAGTTTCCACCTTATCTCATCTCCGAAATTTCCGGTTATTCTAGGGATCCCCTGGTTTTCAGTCCATAACCCTTCTATCAACTGGGCATCAAGGACCATCACCTTTCCATCTGACTACTGTAAGAATAATTGTCATAAGGAACCCCCTGTTCTCCAACAAGTCCAAATCTCTGAGATTTCGCATGAGAAGGAAGAGAAACTACCACCTCAATATCAGCAGTTCTCTGATGTCTGCAGTAAGAAGAAAGCAGATCAATTACCTCCTCACCGTCCTTACGACTGTCCCATTGAATTGCTGCCAGGAGCAACCATTCCATTTGGACGGATTTACAATCTTTCCGAACCTGAATTGAAGGTATTAAGAAAGTTCCTGGATGAAAATTTAGAGAAAGGCTTTATTCGACCTTCCACATCTCCAGCTGGGGCACCCCTGTTCTTTGTTGAAAAGAAAGACTCCACTCTGCGGCCATGTATTGACTACAGAGAGATGAATAATATCACTGTCAAGAATCGCTACCCGCTACCCTTGATTCCTGAACTATTTGAGAGACTCCGTTCTGCGAAAATCTTTACGAAGCTGGATCTTAGAGGGGGTTACAACCTCATACGGATTCGCCCAGGAGATGAGTGGAAGACCGCCTTCAGAACGAGATATGGACATTTTGAATCTCTGGTTATGACCTTTGGTCTTAGCAATGCCCAGCCACCTTTCAACATTTTATTAATGATGTATTTCGAGATTTCTTGGACCAATTCGTTGTGGCTTATCTCGATGACATTCTTATATTTTCAGACACCTTGGAAGAGCATCGCAGGCACGTCCAGTTAGTCTTGGAACGACTACAGGAGAACCATCTTTACATTAAACTTGAAAAATGTGAGTTTGAACAAACCAGTATCCAATTTCTGGGATATATCATCTCCCCAGAAGGTCTGAGCATGGATCCCGGCAAAATCAATGCTGTAGTGGACTGGCCTGTTCCAAGAAATTTAAAAGACGTCCAGCGTTTCATAGGATTTGCAAATTTTTACCGAAAATTTATAAAGAACTTTTCACGGATCATACTACCAATTACTACACTAACAAAAAAGACCAAAGCATTTTTCTGGTCTCCGGAGGCACAGGAGGCTTTTGACAAATTGAAAACTCTTTTTACGTCTGCTCCATTGTTAGTACACCCAAATCCTGAATTGCCATTTACTGTCGAAGTGGACGCCTCGGACTCTGCAGTAGGAGCCATTCTGTCTCAGCGAGTTGGGGACAAAATGCAACTTCACCCATGTGCGTTTCTTTCCCACACCATGTCATCTGCAGAAAAGAACTACGACATCGGTAATAAAGAACTGTTAGCCATTAAAGTTGCCTTCTCCGAATGGAGACATCTTTTGGAAGGTGCCAATCACCCTGTGACTGTCCTCACGGACCACAAGAATCTTGAATTCCTCCGTACAGCAAAAAGATTGTCTGCAAGACAAGCACGATGGGCCTTATTTTTCTCAAGATTCAATTTTATAATTTCTTACCGGCCTGGTTCAAGAAATGGCAAGGCTGACGCCCTGTCCAGGATGTGTTCGGAACCTCAGGAGAGGTCTAGTAATGACGATACAATTCTAGGCCCTAAAAATTTTTTGGGAATATTGCACTCTAGAGGACTATGTAATAGAATTAAAGATGGATATCAAGAGGACTCTTTCCTTAACCATCCTTCGGAAGACGTCGATCTTTCATTCAAAGAGGGGTTTTGGATGCAGAAACACAAAATATATGTACCTGAATCTTCTCGCCTTGAAGTCCTCAAAAGTGTCCATGATTCTAAACTGGCAGGACATCCTGGAGTTGCAAAAACACAAGACTTACTACTTCGTTTCTTTTGGTGGCCTAATTGTAGGAAGGACGTGAGGAAATATGTTTCAACCTGTTTAACATGCGCACGAAACAAGACCCCACGATCGTCTCCTCTAGGACTCTTGCAACCACTTCCAGTTCCATCCAGGCCTTCGGGATCTATTTCCATGGATTTTATTGTGGAACTACCCCCTTCCAAACAGATGACCGTCATCCTTGTCATAGTGGACCGACTCACAAAAATGGCCCACTTTATTCCAACTGAAGGAATTCCTACTGCTGAAAAAACTGCAGAACTGATAATCAAAGAGGTATTCAGGTTACATGGAATTCCTGACAGCGTGGTGTCTGACAGAGGCGTTCAGTTTACGTCAAAATTTTGGAAGAGTTTCTGTACAGCCTTGGAAGTCACGGTGAATCTTTCTACCGCTTTCCATCCTCAGTCCAATGGCCAGACGGAGAGAACGAACCAGACTTTGGAGCAATACCTCCGTTGCTTCATTTCCTATCTTCAGGATGACTGGGTGGACTATTTACCAACAGCAGAGTTTGCCTACAACAACTCCATACATAGCGCTACATCTCAAACCCCATTTTTTGCTAATTATGGAGTACATCCAGTATTTATTCCTAATCTGCCAGTGAACACTCCCATTCCTGCTGTAAATGACAGGCTTGCAAAATTACAGGAATCCCAGAAGGAATTATCAGAGATATTACTCAAGACCCAGGAAGTATATAAGGAAGCAGCAGATAAACATCGGAGAGTGCCCCCTGCTCTTCAGGTTGGAGACAAAGTTTGGCTGTCCACTAAAAACCTTAAGACACATGTGCCATCCTCCAAATTGGGTCAGAAATTCATTGGACCTTTTCAAATTTCTGCAAAAATTAACCAGGTTGCTTTTCGTTTAAAACTTCCCAACAATCTAAAGATTCATCCAGTGTTTCACATATCCTTGCTCAAACCCTTCTGTGAAAACCCGTTTCCAGGAAGAATTCAGCCACCTCCTCCACCAGAAAGGATCCGTGGTGAAGAAGAATACATTGTGGATAAGATTCTGGACTCCCGAAAATTCAGAGGTAAACTGCAGTATCTGGTGCAGTGGAAGGGTTACGGACCAGAGGAAAATTCATGGGAACCAAGGGACAACGTCCATGCTCCTAGACTAACAAGAGCCTTTCATCAGAGGTACCCGGATAAGCCAGCTCCTGAGATGTCCAGAGGCCATCCTGGAAGGAGGGGAGTACTGTCAGGAGTCGAACCCAGTACCTCTTGTCCACTGGCCAGCAGCTCTACCATCTGAGCTATTCTGCTGGCTGCAAAGTTCCTTGCTGAACCCAGATACCATTGACTGTTCTTCCTGATTGGCTACACCTAGTGCTCTCTTGATTGGGCCTCTGATTGCCAATTACACACCCTATATAAACCTGGCCCTGTGGGTGTGTCATTGCGAGATTATTGAGCTCCAAGCCTTTAGTCAAGCGTTTCCTGCTGATCCATTGCTACAAACACTGCTCTCCTGTGAACCGACCTCGGCCTGCCTTCTGACTACGCTCTCCGCCTGATCCATTGCTACAAACACTGCTCTCCTGTGAACCGACCTCGCCTGCCTTCTGACTACGCTCTCCGCCTGATCCATTGCTACAAACACTGCTCTCCTGTGTACCGACCTCCGGCTGCCACCTGACTACGTTATCTGCCTGCTCCTCTGTTACCGAACTGCCTTTCCTGTGTACCGACCTCCGGCTGCCACCTGACTACGCTCTCCGCCTGATCCATTGCTACAAACACTGCTCTCCTGTGTACCGACCTCCGGCTGCCATCTGACTATGCTACCTGCCTCTGCTTCCCCTAGTGTTTGCAGTAACATCGGCTCCAACCCAGACGGGATCTTGACACTACCCTCAGCTATCTTACAGGCCTCGGTCACAGCCTTAAGTTCAGCCTCCTGGGCCGACTGATGTGGGAGCATTGGTTCTGCTTTGATTACTGCATTCAGGGAGACGATGGCATACCCAGTGTGGAAGGTACCTGAGACATCTTGGTGGCGAGATCCATCTACAAAAAATTCAAAATCAGCATTAAGTCTTTCAGTTTCAAACACTGTGGGTAGGCCTGCTGTTTCCTGTGCCATAGGCTGAACACAATCATGAGGAA
>JARQOD010001610.1:0-47500 GCA_033576555.1 Oophaga sylvatica
GAGAATAGGCCTGGGGTTACAGTAGGCCGTGCCATGTCCGGTTCACTTCTTTTAATTGTGACCACCCCCCGGGGTGGGGAAAAAGGGGGGGGTTTGTGAACAGTGAAGGGGTGCGTACTGGAGGGGGTTACATCTCGCCCGGACTTACGACTGGCAAAGGGGAAAAATTTGGCTTTGTAAACCTAGTGGTGCACAAGTTCACACACCCTCCTTTCAGTACAAGGCTTGCAGCCAAACCGGGGCCACTCAGGTTTTAATTAGGCAGCCAGAAGTAGGAGGTGGAGAACACAGACATTGAGCTCTCAGTCTGGATCTGACTTCAGACGCTGTTGGAGTCTCCTGCAAGCCATCTCTGGTAATTTACAAATTTGTGTTGTTGTGGGCCAGGCTGCTAGAGCCTAGTTCACAGTAGTGAGGGAACTAACGTGTTTAGTTAGCAGCCTGCCAGGCTTAGGACTTTTGTTATGATTTGGTTTAGGTTTTGTTGCTGTGGACTTCAATAAAACTGGTTGCGGCCAGTTTGCACCAGTACTGCTGTCGGTGATTGGACTCTTTATGCCACTCCCCGTCTACCCAAGACGGCGATCCCAGAGCTATATACCCCCTGAACAGTCTACAACCATGCAGACAGACTTTCTAAGTGAGATTGGCATAGTTAGGACCTGGGATATGAGAAGAGCCTTAACGTGGCTCCCAGGTACATATAAATTGGCCTATTTATGCTTCTCAATTTTTCATATTTCTAAGGCATTGATGCATTCATTTTTCATATTTTTCATATTTTCATATTTTGTGTCCGCAAGCTATAGCGCTACAGTATTCTACCTTTTTTTCTTGAATATGTATGAGTTGGTGACTCTAGGTTTTGGCACCTGTTCACATTGGATCTATGTTTGGATGTGCTGGTCATTTTTTTGACCTGTGCATGATGACATGGAGGACGTGGTGTAGATTGTCAGCTCCGGGGTCAGTGTGAGGGTTATACTCGGACCTGTGCATGATGACATGGAGGAAGTGGTGTACATTGTCAGCTCCGGGGGGTCAGTGGAGGGTTATACGTCCTGACCTGTGCATGATGACATGAGGATGAGGTGTAGATTGTCACTCCGGGGATCAATGAGAGGTTATACGTCCTGACCCGTGCATGATGACATAGGAGGACGTGGTGTAGATTGTCAGCTCCGGGGTCAATGAGAGGGTTATACGTCCTGACCCTGCATGATGACATGGAGGACGTGGTGTAGATTGTCAGCTCTTGGGGTCAGTGTGAGGGTTATACGTCCTGACCTGTGCATGATGACATGGAGGATGTGTTGTAGATTGTCAGCTCCGGGGGTCGGTGTGAAGGTTATACGTCCTGACCTGTGCATGATGACCGGAGGACGTGTGTAGATTGTCAGGTTCGGGGGTCGTGTGAGGGTTATACGTCCTGACCTGTGCATGATGACACGGAGGACGTGGTGCAGATTGTCAGCTCCGGGGTCATGTGAGGTTATACGTCCTGACCTGGCATGATGACATGAAGGACGTGGTGTAGATTGTCAGCTCCGGGGTCAGTGTGAGGGTTATACGTCCTGACCTGTGCATGATGAACATGGAGGACGTGGTGTAGATTTGTAAGCTCCGGGGGTCAGTGTGATGTAAGTTCTTTGTCTCTGTTGACATGTTCCTTGAAACTCATTTTTTCCGTCGGCCATTTTGCTTTCTGTCTTTCTGCAGCTCTTGCCCTCATTAATATGGAGTTTCCAGTTTTCTGTTCCCGCCCTGATTCTTCCCTCTTGCTTCTTAAGCACCTCAGCTGAACAATCAGTGCTCCTGAATCAAGCCTCAGTCAGTCTGTGACCTACTCCTGGAAGCCTTGGACTTGTACTCCAGCTATTCCCTACTGAGGAACCCTTTGAACACTTTTGGACTCTGGAAACCTCAGTTTGGTGAATCCATGTTTGCAGAGGAATTACGGTACAGAGAAGAGATCCTGAACCTGCTTTGGAGATTTATTGTGTCTTGAAGTTACTCTGGCCTGCTGTGTCTCCTGCCTCTTTCCTGCAAACTGTGTGAACTTTCAGCATGCTTGTATGAAGTAATACAAGTCATTTCATTTCAAAACCCATGTCTCCTGTGTTTCCTCGCACCCAAGCACAAGACCTATAGGAACTGTACACTATACATGACAAGATTCAGGAGCCAATTTTTAGTGTCTGCTGGGGCTGGGAAAGCCGTGTCTGCTGTGACTGTGGATATCAGATGTCCGTTTAATACCTTATGTGATGACAGGGTTGTGACTTCTCCAACCATTCCAGGTGAGTGCATTCCCTTAAAATTTTACTCTGGAGTGTTACCACAGGTAAACACTATTTTTTTTTTTTTTTTTCCTTTCCTCTTCTCCTTCCAGCACCTCTGCCTTAAAAGATCTGGAAGATGGAGGCCCGCATAAAGGAACTTTGCGGAGTGGGCTGATACAATCCTTTCAGATGTACAGACTTTAAAGAACCGTTTTGCAAGCCTACAGGACCTCACTAATCATAATTTGCAAGTGTTTGGACAGACTACCCAGGAATTGCGAGCCAGGATTGAGGCTCTAGAGGAACGAGCCCAGGCTCCTGCCATAACCCCAAGTTCTGGGATCAACAAATTACCTCCTTTTCGTTTTGGCGGTGAACGTGAGAAATTCAGGGATTTATTAATCAATGCAATTTATTTTTTCTCTGCACATGCTTCACAATTTCCCACTGAACGATCCAAATGCTTACTATAATCATGTTGCTTACCAATAAGGCTTTTGATGTGGGCAAACCCTCTGATTGAGACTGAGGATGATTGTTTGAATCACCTTGATGCTTTTATTTCAGCCATGGGGCAGGTGTTTGATGACCCCAATCGAGGTGCAACAGCTGAAGCAGCCATGTTTAACTTTGCGCCAAGGTAAGCGTTCATAGCCGAATATGCCCTGGATTTCGGAGATGGGCTCTTGATACCACTTGGGACACTTCCGCTAAAAAATCTATTTTTCGGAAAGGGTGTCTCCCCTGATTAAGGATGAACTTGCTCGTGCCGACCCTCCCACTGCGTTAGTGACTTTATTAACTATTGTATCCGTATTGATGCTCGTCTGACTGAACGCTGACAAGAGAGATGGTTCGAAAATAATCGCACTAACCTTTTCCTACCTCCCTCCTCAGCTAAGGAACCTTTGATAGGATCACAAGGGAACCAGAACCTGAACCCATGCAGGTGGACTCTTTACAAAGACGGGTTTAGTGATGCACGCAAAGAACATCGTATAAAGGAAAATCTAAGTTTCTACTGTGGTAAGTCAGGGCACTTCATTATAAACTGCCCCAGCCGTTCTCGTAAGACTACTGCAGCATCATTCACTGTGAGTGTTGCGAGAGGAGCTCTGTCATGTCCGAGCCTCGGGCTCCAGAGAGATCTGCTGCAAGAGATCTTGATTTCTCGGACTTAAACTCTGTTAGTTCTGGGACGATGACGAAATAAACGCTGCCAATTTTTTTCAAGTTTCCTCAGCGGTGTCCCAGCTGAGTTGTAAAAGAAACAATTCTCATTGCTTCCTTCCATCAAACTCTGGGTTGACTCAGTCTGGGTGTCTACTCTGCTATGATCGACTCAGGAGCAAGTGGAAATTTTATGGATATCTCCTTTGCTCTGAAACAGGGATACGTTCAGTGAAGAAGGCTACTCCAGTACAGATGGAGACTGATGGATGCTCTCTACTGACTTCTGGACCAGTGGATCAAGAAACAGAGCCTTTGAGGGTCCTTATGGGTAAAGACCCATCAGGAGAAAATGTCTTTTTATCTTACTCTTCTCCCCACTTTCCCATTATTCTAGGGCTACCCATGGCTGCAGGCGCAGAATCCTACATTAACGGGGAGACCAAGGAATTACACTTTCCGGAGAAACAGATGAGTCAAGGATTTCAGCTTGCTCTGTTCCTAAAGGAACCATGTCATCCCTGAACTACCAGCTGTATACCAGGACTATGTGGATTTATGTGACAAGAAGAACGCGATCAGCTTCCTCCTCACCGCCCAAAAATGATTGCCCAAATTGAATTATTGCCTGGAGCCGAGATACCTTTTTGTAAGATCTACCCCCTAGCGGGGCCCGAGCTAAAAGCTTTAAAGGATTATATAACGAAAATTTAGCCAAGGGCTTCATAACGCCCCTCTTCATCTCCCGCAGGTGCACCCTCTTCTTTGTGAAGAAGGAAAGATGGATCTCTGAGACCCTGCATAGACTATAGGGAACTCAATAAGGTTACTATTAGAACCGTTATCCATTGCCTTTAATCCCTGAATTTTTGGGAGAGGGGTGCGGCATGCCAAAATTTTCTCTAAACTGGATCTCCGTGGGGCCATAACTTGGTCCGTATTAGACCTGGGGATGAAGGAATGACTGCTTTCAGGTCACGCTATGGACACTTTGAATATCTAGTTATGCCTTTTGGTCGAGTACCGCCCCAGCCACTTTCCAACACTTCGTGAATGATATCTTCAGGATCTCCTAGATACATTCGTGGTGATTTATCTGGATGATATTCAAAATTTTTTCTAACTCCACAGAGGAACATCATGGACAGGGTGAGAAGGGTCTTAGAACGCCTAAGACAAAACCATCTCTACATCAAACTTGAAAATGTTGAATTCCTTATGGACCGAAATTCAATTCTGGGGTATGTACTATCTACGCAAGGGATTAGTAGGAGGAAGCAGACCCAAGCCATCAAGGATTGGCCAATTCCTAGAAATTGAAGGAGGTGCAGCGTTCATCGGTTTGCCAACTTCTATAGACGTTTCATTAAGAATTTTTCTGAGGTAGTGTCACCTATCACCCAACTTACCCGAAACAGTCTAGGTTCTCCTGGACCCCGCAAGCTCTGGAAGCATTTTCCTGTTTAAAGGATAAATTTACCACCGCACCTATCTAGTACATCCCAACCCCGAGCTTTGCCTTCATAATAGAGGTGGATCTTCAGACGTGCCCTTGGAGCTATACTCTCTCAGAGAACAGGTGAGAAGAATGTCTTGCATCCCTGTGCCTTCTTTTCCCAGCAGTTGTCTTCGGCTGAGAGGAACTACGAGAATCCACCCTGTCTTTCATGTATCCCTACTAAAGGCTGCAACACCCAAACTTTCCCTGGACCTCTTCTCCTTGCCCTGACCCAGTGCTGGTCGATGGTCAGGAAGAATTTATGGTGGAAAGGATTCTAGATTCCAGGTTGTACAGAAATCAGTGCAATATTTTGGGTTAAATTCAGGGCTACCCAGTGGAGGACAACTCATGGGAACCAGTCAATAAGTAAATGCTCCTCGCCTGCTCCGCCATTTCATCAGAGGTACCCTGACAAGCCTGGTCTAGGTCATCCGGAGGTTGTCCCTAAGGGGGGAGTAATGTAAGTTCTTTGTCTCTGTTGACATGTTCCTTGAAACTCAGTTTTCCGGGCGGCCATTTTGCTTTCTGTCTTTCTGCAGCTCTTGCCCTCAGTTAATATGGATTTCCAGTTTTCATGTTCCCGCCCTGAATTCTTCCCTCTTGCTTCTTAAGCACCTCAGCTGAACAATCAGTGCTCCTGAATCAAGCCCCAGTCAGTCGGTGACCTGACTCCTGGAAACCTTGGACTTGTACTCCAGCTATTCCCTACTGAGAACCTTGGAACATTTTGGACTCTGGAAACCTGCTGTCTGGTGAAATCCATGTTTGCAGAGGAATTACGGTACAGAGAAGAGATCCTGAACCTGCTTTGGAGATTTATTGTAGTGCTTGAAGTTACTCTGGCCTGCTGGTCTCCTGTCGCTGTTCCTGCAAACTGTGTGAACTTTTCAGCATGCTTGTATGAAGTAATACTGACGGGTCGTCTCGTCAAACACTCGTCCTCCAGCCACTCCAGATTAGATTAAGAGCATGGGTCGACCAATCAAAGTATGAGTCAGACACAAGGCTGGTTCAAACTTAGAGCACGCTCTAGAATGTACTAGTGGCACCGATCTCAGCAATGTCCTGTCTTTATTAGCATACACGGGATTATATAGACATAACAAACAGGATGACCCACTGGGTAAGCTATATTCATCTAATATCCGGCCAGCCCTGATTGGCCCATGTCTCTAGACAGATGTTGATGTCATCTTCAATGGTTAAATGTCATTGTGGTCGTCATCAATGGCTTGATCCAACTTCGTCTCTCAGAAGTAGGTGTTGATCTGGGTCAATGTCTCAGGAGCAGATTTTTGGCGGATACTGGTGCTATCTTGAACTAAGTTTCGATATGAATCATGCGAGGTGAGGAAAATACTTGTCTTCAGAGCACACAAGCATATATATAATATATATAAATATATATATATATGAAAATATAAGAATATAGAAATGGACATATGACATTAGACATTGGGCATATTATAATTGTCCTTTGCAATTGCAATCATGGGCAAACTGTTTATGTTTAGCACCTACCATCTCTGATCAATTATGTCTTGTTCTAACAGGCTGTATCTGCAGGGAAATATAGCTGCGTGGGCTCAGTTCTACATCTATGTAACACTCAATAAGTTGATATTTCATATTAAAGTTCACCTTGTAAGACTCCTTGATGTGGTCTGGCCCAGACGTCTTGACATTTCCTCAGAGGAAACAGATGTGGGTGTAGTTGATGCTGGTGCAATCTTAGCTGAAGCATTGTTATATTTGATATATCTGGTTTCACTCGACAAGGAAAAACTTATTGTTTCTTAAAATGGCGGCGATGAAACAAAATGGAAGCGAAGCATACATATGTATGAAAGAATAACAGTATATAAATATTTACCTTGACAATTCCCCCTAAACACTAAGTTTTCCCTTGGCGTGGTGACCTTTGAGACTGTCCATGTGTGGGGAGAGGGAGGTGGATTTCTTCACCCAGCTACCTCAGAGACTGCCCCCTTATGGGACGCCCCCAGACAGCTGGGTCCCTATGTTGGTTAACACATGGATTCTCCCATCTGTCCCTAAACTAACTCTTTTGATTGTATCGCGTCATAGAGGGTTTTGCCAAGAGGATCAGGCGGGGTATATTGTTCCATATCCCCTACATTCATATACATCTCTTCCTGAAAAATGAAGGTACCTGAGGGGTCGGTTGCATTGGTTACAGCTTTCCTATATATGGGTACCACACAACACAGAGCTGAATACTGTAATACTAATCGGTGTGCCAAATCTATAAACTTTGAAATATTACTCATCATGCACCATCCACTAAAGCTAAGTGATGTCTAATGAACCTGTTATCATCATCATCTACACGGCTAAGTCTTTTTCCAAGCATCCGTTACTGCAAGGATGCAAGCAAATGTCATTAGTAGCATCATTCCTCTTCTGGAGGCTCTCCAAGGATCTTCTTACAAGGCGATGCGTGGATCCAAGTTTTCCTTGCCTTGTAGCTTGACTGCGGTATTTGTCGTCAGTAGAACTTGGGAAAAGGTCTGTCAAATCTCGGATCCAGACTCTCTCTCACGTGTCTTTTAATGACTACCCAGTCTCCGGGCTGCAGCTGTGACTCCCAGGATCCTGGTTTGGATCTGGAAAGAGACTGAAGACATTATCATGTACTTTCTTGAGTCTTTTATGCAAATCCCTTACATATGAGCTTAATACATGGTTACTCATTTCCAGTGCTTGGGGAAAAAACATCCTAAACTAGGCACTTTGCCAAATAGTACTTCATACGGAGAAAGTCCAGTTTTCCTATTTGGAGTGTACCTTACTGAGTATAGGGCTAATGGTAAACATTCAGGCCAAGATTTCCCTGTTTCAGCCATGGCCTTTTTTTTTTTTTTTTTAACTTCAATGTCCCATTTAGTCCTTCTACTTTTCCACTGCTTTGTGGATGATATGGGGTGTGGAAAGCTTGTTGAATTCCCAGAGCTTTCAAAACTTCATTCATTATTTCACCTGTGAAATGTGTACCTCTGTCACTTTCGATCACCTCTGGTACTCCATACCTGCACACCACCTCCGCAAGCAGCTTCTTTGCGGTCGCCGCAGCCGTAGCCTTGGCAATCGGGAAAGCCTCCGGCCAACCTGAGAATAAATCAAAACACACCAACACGTACTCCCATGATCCTGATTTTGGCAGCTGAATATAATCAATCTGCAGTCTCTGGAAAGGATAGAGGGGCCGAGGGGCGTGTTTGGGTGGTGTCTTGACTACCCTTCTCTGATTATGTGTACACATACCATGCATCCCTGGATCAAACCTTCTATACAGGTGGGAAAGCCTGGTGCCACCCAATGCTTCTGCATCACGCTCATTACAGCATTTTGGACTGGTGGGTTGGCCCATGTAACATCAGGGCGACCGCAGGGTACAACGCCCTTGGAAGGCATCGACGCATCCCTCTTCCCCATACCCCAGTTGCTGCATTCAGACATGCACCTTCTTTTTCCCACTTTTCTACTTCCTCCTGGCGCACCTGAGCCTGCATCTGGGATAAGGCATCCTCCGACACAAAGGGATTTTTGGGAGCGCTTACCTGGTGCATCGTTACCCCTTGGAGTGGTCTACTGTTTTTGCTGCTGCATCGTCATTGCGTTTCCTTTACTCACCTGATCAGTGCGTCTGGTATGTGCTTTAACTTTTATGACAGCTACTTCTTTTGGTAATTGTAATGTATCAATTAACTGCTGGACTGCGTCAGCATTTTAATGGGATGTCCTGCTGCCGTCAGGAATCCTCTAGACTTCCAAATTGGACCAAAATCATGAGCTATACCGAATGCGTATCTAGAATCTGTGTAGATGTTAACAATTCTACCTTCAACTATCTTACAGGCCTCGGTCAGAGCCTTAAATTCAGCCTCCTGGGCCGACTGATATGGGAGCATTGGTTCTGCTTTGATTACTGCATTCAGGGAGACATGGCATACCTGGTGTGGAAGGTACCTGAGTCATCTTGGTGGCGAGATCCATCTACAAAAGATTCAAAATCAACATTAAGCTTTCAGTTTCAAACACTGTGGGTAGCCTGCTGTTTCCTGTGCCATAAGCTGAACACAATCATAAGGAATCTCCTCTCTTGGATCTTCTTTGTACAATACCGTACCTGACCTCCCCCCTAGATCCGAGAGAGGCAACAATGTGGCAGGATTAAGTGTGGTACATCTCTGCAAAGAAACATTTGAAGGCATTAAAAGTGCACATTGCAATCGAAGATGACGTGCAGCTGAAAGGTGTGCGGTTGCACTTGGTTCAGTATGGTGTATACATCATGAGGTGTAAGTACTGTCAGTGGATGATCAAGCACGATGTCTGACGATTTGTGGAACAATAGCCCTACAGCATGTACTGCCCGTACACAGGACGGGCACCTCTAGCCACTGCATCTAGTCTTCCACTGAAATAGGCCACTGGCCTTTGATTGTCACCATGTAACTGAGTCAATACTCCTGCCGCGTGTCCCTGCTGTTCATGGAGATACAGGGTGAATGGTAGTTCATAGTTGGGATTCCTAGCGCTGGAGCTGCCCACAATCCTGTTTTTTGAGGGAATAAAAAAAAAAAAAAAAAACAGTCTATACCTTCAGAGTTAGTTTAAAAGGCACAATGGTGATACAGTCACAGAGAGGCTGCATGAGGATTGACACAGCATGTATCCACTGTCTGCAATAGAAACCAGTCCAAGAAATGTCCTAAGAGCGGCAACATTAACAGAATAGGAAAATTCTGTGCAGCTTCTTTGCGAGCGCTGGTCAGATGTCGAGCCCCGGTGTAATACATGTCCCAAAAAGATAACTGAAGATTTACAAAATTGCAGTTTAACCTTTAACGCTTTACAACCAGCTTGGTATAGAAACAACATGAGTAATATTGTTGCAGTGCGACACTGTTTCCTGGAGGGGGCAAAAATCAGTAAGTCATCAACATATTATAAAATAACATTGGCAAAATCAATAACTGTGAACCAAGCAGCATCCTGAGATATCTGGAACAAAAATGTATATATATATATATATATATATATACATACATATATTGCACCAGCCAATACACAGAGGGTTAAATCTGGTAGTTGAAGGGGGAAGCTGAAATTTGAATTTTTACTGTCAAGGCTACTGATAAGGAACCTTAGCTGCAGAGATGCCGAAGGTGGGGGCTAGGTCTTAACTAAAACATCCCTTGTTACCATTTCTGCATCTGCTGAGCAATAGCCTTTTCTTGAGCTAAACTAAGAGGATACTATCTGTTGGGGCAGGATTGCACCTGGCTTTTAATTTGACCGTGACTGGCTGCACCCTTAATCTGCCCACATCTGTTTTATCTGAAGCCCAGAAATCATGCAGTATCACACCTTCCAACATTGAAGAAAATTCATTTATGTCCTCTATACTAGCAACGTCTAGCGACATGATTTTACAAAGAGTGCTCTGCTTCAGTCCTGGTGTCATAGTGACAGTTCCATCAGGATGATACTCAATATGTGCTTGCAATTGTGACAACACATCACTTCCTAAAAGATTACATTGACCCCGTGGTAATACCATTAACTGTGTGTGTACAGTGGTTCCTTGAATTTGCAGGGGAATCTTTTTAGTGACGGGGAGCAGGATAGATGGAGAGTTATAAGGAGTCGCTATAACATGGTGGGAGAAATCACTTTTCCCAAATGGCCAGTCCTTTTCTGTAACTACTGAATTGTCTGTCCCCGTGTCCACTTGGAACTCAAACCTCATGTCCCCCTGGTAGGTTCACCTGTACTGTGCAATTAGGAGTGGGGGGTAAGGAGACAAGGGGGTTCATGTGCAAGCTACCTCTTTTTGCCTGCACTAAATCATGTTGTGCCCCCTGTGCTATTCTGGCCAGATCCTCTGCTTTAACTGATCTCTAATCCGGTCTACTTACTTCAGTTTTCTTGTCATTCATTTTTTTTTTTTTTTTTTTTTTTTTATGCCATTCATATAAAACTTGCTAGAACCCTCTCACTAGTCTTGTTTTCTTGACAAAACCCATTTCCACCCAAGTTTTTCTTAGAGTCCAGAAATAATCTTTTGGCTCTTTCCTGAACTCTGTCTTCTAGTGTAACTTCCTTTCTCTGCCTGTCTATTTGCTTCTCACATACTCTGACCTTCGATTCTTACGTACTGTGTCTATTCCAAAAACATAAAACTGTTGCACTCTTTCCTGTGCATCCTCACGAATACCCGACGGGAGGGGTCAAACCACTGCGTAGTTTGTGTGTCCTCTCTCCCTCAGCCTGCAGGTTGCTTATCTGTAGAATGACCTTGGTGTACAGCAAAATACCATCTCGCTGCTGCCAGCACTTATCTCTGCTTGCTGTCACTGACTTCTGCATTCTTAGATCCGTTCCTACAAATATAACACTTGTATGTCTCATCTATCAATCTATTGTATCTAGCTTCATCTGCCAATTTTCCCTTTTTCTGTTTTCTATCCCACATCTAACCAATCATAACAGTTTTCATTCCCTGGGCGGGTGACATAGAGATAAAATATCCCTTTTCCCTTAAGTTTAATATATTGATCCCTTGAAATCATTCCTATCACAGTTGAATATTTGATAGAAATCGAACTTAAAGACAACCACAGGGGTTGTAGTATTAACCCAGAAGGTGGGCATACTGACACTACTGGAGATCAGGATATAGCTCAAAAGGATATGTATATCAGAAACTTCATAACTGCTGATTAATCTTGTCCTTCTTGCAATGGGAGGCGTGAATCCAGGTGCTCTTGCCCTCAAGCTTCAGGGCAGTAGGAGTGGTCAGGACCACAGTGTAGGGACCCTCGAATCTGGGCTGAAGACAGTCTCTTCTCACAAACTTTTCACGTACACAAGGCCACCAGGCGAGAAGTTGTGCACCGTGTCACCTGTAGATTCTGGGAGAGAAGCAGACACTGTAGAGTGGGTGTTAGTCAATTCTTTAGACAAAGCAATCACAAATTTTACTACTTTATCATTAATTTCTGACAGCTCCTGATGCCTAATTTCTCCTCTCCTGGGAGGGGTGTCTTGACCCGCACCACAATTGTGGTTTACCAGAGCAATGGGGTACTCAGAGCCGAGCCCATGGAAGTCTATGGGGTTGTCACAGGTAGCGCTGGCTCGGTCTGTGGCCCTGGCGGTCAGGCGTATGTTGGGGGGAATATTTACAGGGGATAGGTATATATACAGTTCGTGACGCCACCTGTAGTTCTCTGATCACTAAGACCAGCGCTGCTGTAGATCTCTGAGGGGATGGTGAGGCAGCTAGATGTCGGGTCCCCTACAGGTGGGACTCTTCCCTCAGGTCGATAGTTATGGTGGGGTTGTGCAGGGATGCAATCAAATAACTCAGTCTCACACATAGAAGCTTCTTTCCATACCTTTTACTTCAAGTTGTTCAGGCAGGTCCCAGGGAGGCTGTTCGGGGTGGATGAATGCACGTAGCGGTAACAGTTGAGCAGGTTACAGGCCTCCTTCTCTTTCCAAATGATGAGTGAGTCCAAGCTTGCCTGTAGCTAAGTTAACTCCATAGTTTTCAGCTTTTCCCACTAGCTGTACTGCCCGGCCGTTTTGTGATAGAGCCTTATAAGTGGTGAACTAAGTACTTTCTTTTGCCGCGCGCCGGACTCAGAAGTCTTGTTCTCCTGACTCGGTTACGTACTGGCACTCTAAGGCGGCTTTCTGCAACCTAAGGTCCAGTAAGACTCTGGCTTTTCTATCACTATGCCTGAAGCTATAGTGACGCTTCGGTCCCCAGTGACCGGTGACAATGTGCAGGATAATCCGATCCTTAGGGCACTTCTGAATCCTTCCCACTATGCCCTTCGCCCTGCTTCTGCTTTCAATGTAGCACTGAAGCGTGAAGATAGAAAGTCAGTTTTCTTCCTTGGTCTCACTGAGTAACTCTCAGTTTCCTCAAAGTTCAGACTGAATAAAAGGTAACTCTGACTAGACTCGGGATGATAACTAGTCATCCGTTACTAGACTCCACTTCGTTGAATTGGCAGGAACTAATCTTCTGCTCACCCAGAGCTCTGACAGAAATCCTCACTGTCTAAGAAGAACTAGCCCTGACTGCTCTGTACGATGACAGGAAGCTAGACTGACTCCCTCCTGTGCTACACGTCACTCCCCTATACACCCCTGTGGGTGTGTCTGAAATGTAAGTGAGTGTCAAGCTTTAACTGTTACCTTACTGTGCATTCTCCAGATCCTGTGTGCCTTACATACCAGGGCTACACATTCCCCCTTGGTAAAATACAGCACTCCCGGGCTGTGAAATATAAGAAAGACATTTTGTTTTTTGCATTAACCATAAACATTAACTCTTCCCATCCGGGAGGTAAGGATTTCTTGAACGTTGCATTAAAACATATAGAAAAATACAAAATACTAAATAGACATTTTCATATAAATAAATGACAATATTCTTGTGAAGGACCCGCACTATAAACCTTCAACGTGGGTCCTGGGTGGGCTGCAGGACATCTGAATGCAGACCTCACTCAGTGCCACACCACACGGGTTTTATATTCAGAGGTAGTTGAGGTGGTTTCATGCAAAACCAATACAATGCACCCTAGCGCAACCATCCACAGGATAAGTTCTGGGCTGGCACAGTCCTCAGCCTCAAAGTCCATTGACATAACAAGAGACATATATATATACATATTTCAAGTATGCATCATTCTTCTATAACTTTTACTTTACCAACAGGGCATTTTATGTAAAACTATACATTCAATTTTTCAAATCTTCACTCTGGTACCCAGCCGGGCATTCTACTCATTATAGTAAAACTATGTAAACATTATGCATAACCATAAAGTGCAAAACAGCAAATATTCCTTTTATCAAAACTTTTTACATTTTCTTAGTTGCGGTAAACCCTGTCTGGGTCCTACCGTTCTTCACATTTTCTTGCAGGCTTCCATTATACTTTCCATCCCGGGGGCTGGAACAATACGATGATCCTTAGATCCCATGACCAACAAGTCGTGACCTGCTATCAGAGTTTGGGTCGCTACAGTCCTTGTGCGAACCGCTTGGGCACGCCGGGCGCTTTCTCCTTGTGAGACGCTGTCTGCGTCACTGTAATAGCCACTTTCTCTCGCGATGCAGAAATAGTCGCCGTGCGCGACGTTGTGTAGACTGCTGATTGCGATGTGGAATGGATCGCAGGTTGCGATGTAGTAGGAGGACAAGGTAGTGAAGAGTACGCAGGGGACGCTTCCAACTGTGATATACTCTCCTGGGGCGATGCCGGGGCACGGCCTGATGCAGCGGTGGATTGTGACTGGGATGCGCTGGCAATGGTGACGTTACCTGCGTCAGGGACGGGGTCACGGACGATTGTGACATTAAGGGCATACCATCCCTTCATACCCCAGTGCCGTGTGTAGTTGACTATGTCTCCATTAACTAGGTCCCTCCCGGGATGGCCGATGGGCAGGTGGGATTCTACGTCCCTGCGACTGACAAAGACCCCTGGGTAGAGGCCCGGTTCTCTAATGAAGCCCCAGCCCTTCCGGAGCTGGAACTCTGTCACACACCCCTGCCGCCGCGGTTCCCTTAGAGTACCTTTTTCCCGGCGGACACTTTCCTTGTCCGCGATCAGCTGCTCGTACTGCCGCTGCCGGTTCCGCTGCGCTTCCCGCTCTTCCTCCTGCCGGCGTCGCTGTTCCTCTTCGCAACGCTGCCACTCACGTTCCCACTGGGCGGTGTAGGCGACGTCATCCAGGCGCGCCATCTCATCCCAGTCGACGTCTGGTAATGATGGACAGGACCCCTCCGGTGTCCCTGCCGGGGATCGATCATCTGCTGCGGCCTCCTGGCCGGGCGGGCGTTCCGGAACTGGCGGTACCTCCTCAACCTCCTTCGCTTCCACCGCTTCCTCGGTAGGTTCAGGGTCGGTCCTTTTGGGGGTAGCCTCCGGTTGCTCCTTAGCCTTGGGCAGCAGAAGTTTCGGTAACTCAAATCGTGGGGGGTCGTCGAGGGGAGAGAACACCGCGTCCCACAGCCGCCGCTGCATCTGGGTACGCCGGCGTCTCTCGATCTCCTCCTTGCCAGGTTGTTGCAAAACCATCTTCTTCAATCTGGCATTTTCCTCTTTAATCTCTAGCAATGCTTGCTGCAGGTGCAGGACCACAGATGGTTCCGGTTCTAGTGGCAGCTTGGCTGGGGAACGGGGCCTGCCTTCCACCGCTTCCCTGCTCGGCTGCACACGTCCTGCCTCCATGATGTTCCAGAACAGACTCCCATCTTCTTTCAGAACAGTCCCGTCTCTTCCGTGGAGGCGGGGTTTGCGTCTCCTCCTCTTCGCAGGGAAGGTGAAGAGGAGCGGGACCTCCTTCGCTGTAGGGCAGGATCGCATATTGTAATAGCACTTTGAGAGGGCAGGCATTCTCTTCGCGCCACAGGGGGGCACACGCCCACGAATCCACGCCCACCTTCTTCTCCAGCGCCTGAGGGCGCGAATTTGGCGGTAAAATGGCGGATTTTAGCGCCAAAAATAGCAAACAGTCCTTTTTCACAAAAACACCTCCACAGGCACACAGGGCTCGCAATTTTGCGAGTTTCGCATCCTGTTTGTGACGCCAAGTTTGTCTCGACCCGCACCACAATTGTGGTTTACCAGAGCAATGGGGTACTCAGAGCCGAGCCCATGGAAGTCTATGGGGTTGTCACAGGTAGCGCTGGCTCGGTCTGTGGCCCTGGCGGTCAGGCGTATGTTGGGGGGATTATTTACAGGGGATAGGTATATATACAGTTCGTGACGCCACCTGTAGTTCTCTGATCACTAAGACCAGCGCTGCTGTAGATCTCTGAGGGAATGGTGAGGCAGCTAGATGTCGGGTCCCCTACAGGTGGGACTCTTCCCTCAGGTCGATAGTTATGGTGGGGTTGTGCAGGATGCAATCAAATAACTCAGTCTCACACATAGAAGCTTCTTTCCATACCTTTTACTTCAAGTTGTTCAGGCAGGTCCCAGGGAGGCTGTTCGGGGTGGATGAATGCACGTAGCGGTAACAGTTGAGCAGGTTACAGGCCTCCTTCTCTTTCCAAATGATGAGTGAGTCCAAGCTTGCCTGTAGCTAAGTTAACTCTATAGTTGTCAGCTTTTCCCACTAGCTGTACTGCCCGGCCGGTTTTGTGATAGAGCCTTATAAGTGGTGAACTAAGTACTTTCTTTTGCCGCGCGCCGGACTCAGAAGTCTTGTTCTCCTGACTCGGTTACGTACTGGCACTCTAAGGGCGGCTTTCTGCAACCTAAGGTCCAGTAAGACTCTGGCTTTTCTATCACTATGCCTGAAGCTATAGTGACGCTTCGGTCCCCAGTGACCGGTGACAATGTGCAGGATAATCCGATCCTTAGGGCACTTCTGAATCCTTCCCACTATGCCCTTCGCCCTGCTTCTGCTTTCAATGTAGCACTGAAGCGTGAAGATAGAAAGTCAGTTTTCTTCCTTGGTCTCACTGAGTAACTCTCAGTTTCCTCAAAGTTCAGACTGAGTAAAAGGTAACTCTGACTAGACTCGGGATGATAACTAGTCATCCGTTACTAGACTCCACTTCGTTGAATTGGCAGGAACTAATCTTCTGCTCACCCAGAGCTCTGACAGGAATCCTCACTGTCTAAGAAGAACTAGCCCTGACTGCTCTGTACGATGACAGGAAGCTAGACTGACTCCCTCCTGTGCTACACGTCACTCCCCTATACACCCCTGTGGGTGTGTCTGAAATGTAAGTGAGTGTCAAGCTTTAACTGTTACCTTACTGTGCATTCTCCAGATCCTGTGTGCCTTACATACCAGGGCTACACAGGGGCACCCACTGGGAACAGAGGTAGTGCAGTAGCTTCCGGATCAGGAACAGAGGCAGGGGCTGAAGGACCAAGCCCTGGGACAGGGGCCTCAGCGACGGGGACTAGAATCTTTTCCGGCTGTCCGGGTGGTTGGTAGTAGGTGCCGGAAGGCGTCAGGAGGGGATATAGGCCTGACTGGGTGGTTCCGGGTGTCCCAAGATGGCTGCCAGAGGAAGTGGGGTGTTGGCTGTTTCCGGGTGTCTCAAGATGGCTGCCAGGGGCAGCAAGATGGCCGCTGGAGGAAGGGGAGGGACCATTTACGGGTGTGCCAAAATGGCTGCTAGAGGAAGTGGGGTGTTGGCTGTTTCCGGGTGTCTCAAGATGGCTGCCAGGGGCAGCAAGATGGCCGCTGGAGGAAGGGGAGGGACCATTTACGGGTGTGCCAAAATGGCTGCTAGAGGAAGTGGGTGTCCCAAGATGGCTGCTGGGTGTAGTGGGAGGGGCATTTCCCAGTGGGGGCCAGGGACGGGGAGCCCCACAAACACGACAGAACTCCGCCCAGGGCGGGTTCTGTTCTCCACACACACGACACACCCACCCTTCCGGTGATTTGGTGTCGACTCCATTATAGGGCGGTGGCTGGGGCGCACTGGGTACAGTGACGGGCATTATGGGCTGACGGCCATTTTTATTACATCAACAAGGTCACATTCTGAACATTTTATATATCCAAACAAAGGCTCAGCATTTTCTGAACCTCCTGCACCGTCTACTTCTCTCCAGCCTTAAACTTTCAAATCATTTGCTACTCTGAGATGTGCTTGTGCTTGGTGCAGGAGTCCCTGATCACTTAACATTCCTTTTCTCTGGCTTAGAAAATCTTTCCACACTGAAGGCTGAAGCCTCCCTGTACTGGGTAGGCCCATCATTTTGTATAAACTCCTCACATTTTAACAGCCTTCTTGCCATCCCGTGACTGAAACAATCTCACCAACTCCCAAAGCACCACCCTCTAACTTGTGGGGTTTTTCTGATTTAAACATGCGCATCATGATGTTAACAGAGTGCAATGATCTGTCGCGACTCAGACCACCGGCGTCACTTGCAGGTCACCACCCGTCAATACAGAGTCCCCGCTCTATGCACTGACAAGACAAAGAGTCCCTGCTCTATCTGTCTCTTCCCTAACTGTGGATGGTGACTTTACAGCACAGTTCGCCGTGACACTCTTCACAGCACAGAGTCCCCCTCGATGTGCTGACACCTGGGCTTCCCCTAATGAGACTTCCCAGGTTAGACAAAGAGTCCCTGCTCTATTTGTCACCTCCCAGACGAAGAGACCTACTCAATTCGTCCTTTTCCCTTGGAGGAATTTGATTATGCGCACCCCTACCACAATTCTCTACAAGATACTAGAAATTTGGACACTTTCAAATTGTCACGTGATGCAGCTATACCCACATCAACACTATACATCTACAGTCACGGGAGACAGCTATCTAGAACAGAGTACAGTGACCGGAGGAGGAGGAAGTGGTGCACACGAGTACGCGCAGGCACGCGACATCACTCGGTCTGACAGTGCTGGTTCGGGACGTGGCGCGGGGTCGCCCCCAGTCTCACCACTCGACTGGTCACTCACCCAGACCCAGACAGAAAACACGACAGGACCTACAGTGACTGACACACAGGCAAGTGGGACATATAAATATATGCCCCCAACTTACCGTGCTCGACGGAGGGTGATCAGTCCTCAAATTCAGTCACCGCGGGTACCACCGGGAAATCTATGAGACGGGTCTGGCAAGTAGCGAGCCGCTGGCCACGCCCCACGTTGTGGCGCAATTGACGGGTCGTCTCGTCAAACACTCGTCCTCCAGTCACTCCAGATTAGATTAAGAGCATGGGTCGACCAATCAAAGTATGAGTCAGACACAAGGCTGGTTCAAACTTAGAGCACGCTCAAGAATGGTACTAGTGGCACCGATCTCAGCAATGTCCTGTCTTTATTAGCATACACGGGATTATATAGACATAACAAACAGGATGACCCACGTGGGGTAAGCTATATTCATCTAATATCCGGCCAGCCCTGATTGGCCCATGTCTCTAGACAGATGTTGATGTCGTCTTCAATGGTTAAATGTCATTGTGGTCGTCATCAATGGCTTGATCCAACTTCGTCTCTCAGAAGTAGGTGTTGATCTGGGTCAATGTCTCAGGAGCAGATGTTGTCGGATACTGGTGCTATCTTTGAACTAAGTTTCGATATGAATCATGCGAGGTGAGGAAAATACTTGTCTTCAGAGCACACAAGCATATATATATAATAATATATAATATATATATATGAAAATATAAGAATATAGAAATGGACATATGACATTAGACATTGGGCATATTATAATTGTCCTTTGCAATTGCAATCATGGGCAAACTGTTTATGTTTAGCACCTACCATCTCTGATCAATTATGTCTTGTTCTAACAGGCTGTATCTGCAGGGAAATATAGCTGTGTGGGCTCAGTTCTACATCTATGTAACACTCAATAAGTGTGATATTTCATATTAAAGTTCAGCCTTGTAAGACTCCTTGATGTGGTCTGGCCCAGACGTCTTGACATTTCCTCAGAGGAAACAGATGTGGGTGTAGGTTGATGCTGGTGCAATCTTAGCTGAAGCATTGTTATATTTGATATATCTGGTTTCACTCGACAAGGAAAAACTTATTGTTTCTTAAAATGGCGGCGATGAAACAAAATGGAAGCGAAGCATACATATGTATGAAAGAATAACAGTATATAAATATTTACCTTGACAATACAAGTCATTTCATATCAACCTATGTCTCCTGTGTTTTCCTCGCACCCAAGCACAAGACGCTATAGGAACTGTACACTATACATGACAGTGAGGGTTATACGTCCTGACCTGTGCATGATGACACAGAGGACGTGGTGTAGATTGTCAGGTTCTGGGGTTAGTGTGAGGGTTATACGTCCTGACCTGTGCATGATGACATGAAGGACGTGATGTCGATTGTCAGCTCTGGGGTCAGTGTGAGGGTTATACGTCCTGACCTGTGCATGATGACACAGAGGACGTGTTGTAATTGTCAGCTCCGGGGGTCAGTGTGAGGGTTATATGTCCTGACCTGTGCATGATGACACGGATGAAGTTGTGTAGATTGTCAGCTCCGGGGCGGGGTCAGTGTGTTGAGGGGTTTATCGTCGTGTGGTACCTGTGCATGATGACATGGAGGACGTGGTGTAGATTGTCAGCTCCGGGGTCAGTGTGAGGGTTATACTCCTGACCGTGCATGATGACATGGAGGACGTGGTGTAGATTGTCAGCTCCGGGGGTCAGTGTGAGGGTTATACGTCCTGACACTGTGCATGATGACATGGAGGACGTGGTGTAGATTGTCAGCTCTGGGGGTCAGTGTGAGGGTTATACGTCCTGACCTGTGCATGATGACATGGAGGACGTGGTGTTAGATTGTCAGCTCCGGGGTCATTGTGAGGGTTATACGCCATGACCTGTGCATGATGACACACAGGACGTTGTGTAGATTGTCAGCTCCGGGGGTCGGTGTGAGGGTTATACGTCCTGACCTGTGCATGATGACACACAGGACGTGGTGTAGATTGTCAGCTCTGGGGTCAGTGTGGAGGTTATACGTCCTGACCTGTGCATGATGACATGGAGGACGTGGTGTGATTGTCAGCTCCGGGGGTCATTGTGAGGGTTATACGTCCTGACCTGTGCATGATGACACACAGGACGTTGTGTAGATTGTCAGCTCCGGGGATCGTGTGAGGGTTATACGTCCTGACCTGTGCATGATGACACACAGGACGTGGTGTAGATTGTCAATTCCGGGGGTCAGTGTGAGGGTTACACGTCCTAACCTGTGCATGATGACATAGAGAACGTGGTGTTGATTGTCAGCTCCGGGGGTCAGTGTGAGGGTTATACGTCCTGACCTGTGCATGATGACATGGAGGACGTGGTGTATATTGTCAGCTCCGGGGGTCAGTGTGAGGGTTATACGTCCTGACCTGTGCATGATGACATGGAGGACGTGGTGTAGATTGTCAGCTCCGGGGGTCAGTGTAGGGATATACGTCCTGACCTGTGCATGATGACACACAGGACGTGGTGTAGATTGTCAGCTCCGGGGGTCAGTGTGAGGGTTATACGTCCTGACCTGTGCATGATGACATAGGAACGTGGTGTAGATTGTCAGCTCCGGGGGTCAGTGTGAGGGTTATACGTCCTGACCTGTGCATGATGACATGGAGGACGTGGTGTAGATTGTCAGCTCCGGGGGTCAGCGTGAGGGTTATACTTCCTGACCTGTGCATGATGACATGGAGGACGTGGTGTAGATTGTCAGCTCCGGGGGTCGGTGTGAGGGTTATACGTCCTGACCTGTGCATGATGACACGGAGGACGTGGTGTAGATTGTCAGCTCCAGGGGTCGGTGTGAGGGTTATACGTCCTGACCTGTGCATGATGACACGGAGGACGTGGTGTAGATTGTCAGCTCCGGGGGTCAGTGTGAGGATTATACGTTCTGACCTGTGCATGATGACACAGAGGACGTGGTGTAGATTGTCAGCTCTGGGGGTCAGTGTGAGGGTTATACGTCCTGACCTGTGCATGATGACACGGAGGACGTGGTGTAGATTGTCAGCTCCGGGGTCAGTGTGAGCGTTACACGTCCTGACCTGTGCATGATGACATGGAAGACGTGGTGTAGATTGTCAGCTCCGGGGGTCAGTGTGAGGGTTATACGTCCTGACCTGTGCATGATGACATGGAGGACGTGGTGTAGATTGTCAGCTCCGGGGTCAGTGTGAGGGTTATACGTCCTGACCTGTGCATGATGACATAGAGAACGTGGTGTTGATTGTCAGCTCCGGGGGTCAGTGTGAGGGTTATACGTCCTGACCTGTGCATGATGACATGGAGGACGTGATGTAGATTGTCAGCTCCGGGGGTCAGCGTGAGGTTATACGTTCTGACCTGTGCATGATGACCAGAGGACGTGGTGTAGATTGTCAGCTCTGGGGTCAGTGTGAGGTTATACGTCCTGACCTGTGCATGATGACATGGAGGACGTGGGAGATTGTCAGTCTCGGGGTCAGTGTGAGGGTTATACGTCCTGACCTGTGCATGAGCACAGGAGGACGTGTGTAGATTGTCAGCTCGGGTCAGTGTGAGGATTATACGTCTGACTGTGCATGATGACACGAGGACGTGGTGTAGATTGTCAGCTCTGGGGTAGTGTAGAGGTTATACGTCCTGACCTGTGCATGAGACATGGAGGATGGTGTAGATTGTCAGCTCGGGTCGTGGGTTATACGTCCTGACCTTGCATGATGACAGGAGAGTGTGTAGATTGTCAGCTCTGGGTCAGGTGAGGTTACGTCTGACTGCATGATGACATGAGGACGTGGTTGATTGTCACTCGGGTCAGTGGAGGTTATACGTCTGACTGTGCATGATGACGAGACGTGGTGTGATTGTCATCTGGGTCATGGAGGTTATACTCTGACCTGTGCATGATGACATGGAGACGTGGTGTAGATTGTCATCGGGTCGTGTGAGGGTTTCGTCTGACCTTGCATGATGACATGAGACGTGTGTAGATTGTCAGCTCGGGGGTCATGGAGGGTTATAGTCTGACCTGTGCTGATGAAGAGGAGTGTGTAGATTGTCGCTCGGGGGTCATGGAGGGTTATATCTGACCGTGCATGATGACAGAGGACGTGTGTAGATTGTCACTTGGGTCATGTGAGGTTACTCCGCCTGACAGGGGTGTAGATTGTCCTCGGGGTCAGGTAGGGTTATCCTGATGTCATGAACGGATGTGTATTAGCTCGGGGTCTGGGGGTTATATCCTGACTGTGAACACGGAGGGATTTCATCGGGGCATGGAGTATATCTACTGGAGATACAGAGAGTGTGTAATTGTCCTCGGGTCTTGAGTTTTCTACCGTCATGAGCAAGAGTGTATTGTCAGCTCGGCGGTTATCCTGACCGGCATGATGACCAAGACGTGAGATTGTCGTCGGTCGTGAGGTTAACGCCCGTGCAGGACAGGAGTGTAGATTGTCAGCTCGGGGGTCGTGTGAGGGTTATACGTCCTGACCTGTGCATGATGACATGGAGGACGTGTGTAGATTGTCAGTCCGGGGGTCAGTGTGAGGGTTATACGTCCTGACCTGTGCATGATGACACAGAGGACGTGGTGTAGATTGTCAGCTCCGGGGTCAGTGTGAGGGTTATACGTCCTGACCTGTGCATGATGACATGAGGACGTGGTGTAGATTGTCAGCTCTGGGGGTCAGTGTGAGGGTTATACGTCCTGACCTGTGCATGATGACATGGAGGACGTGTGTAGATTGTCAGCTCCGGGAGTCAGTGTGAGGGTTATACGTCCTGACCTGTGCATGATGACATGGAGGACGTGGTGTAGATTGTCAGCTCGGGGGTCATGATGAGGGTTATATGTCCTGACCTGTGCATGATGACATGGAGGACGTGGTGTAGATTGTCAGCTCGGGGGTCATGTGAGGGTTATACGTCCTGACCTGTGCATGATGACATGGAGGACGGGGTGTAGATTGTCAGCTCTGGGGGTCAGTGTGAGGGTTATACGTCCTGACCTGTGCATGATGACACCAGGACGTGGTGTAGATTGTCAGCTCGGGGTCAATGTGAGGGTTATACGTCCTGACCTGTGCATGATGACATGGAGGACGTGGTGTAGATTGTCAGCTCCGGGGGTCAGTGTGAGGGTTATACGTCCTGACCTGTGCATGATGACATGGAGGACGTGGTGTAGATTGTCAGCTCGGGGGTCATGATGAGGGTTATACGTCCTGACCTGTGCATGATGACATGGAGGACGTGGTGTAGATTGTCAGCTCGGGGGTCATGAGAGGGTTATACGTCCTGACCTGTGCATGATGACATGGAGGACGTGGTGTAGATTGTCAGCTCCGGGGGTCAGTGTGAGGGTTATACATCCTGACCTGTGCATGTGACACAAGGACGTGGTGTAGATTGTCAGCTCCGGGGGTCAGTGTGAGGGTTATACGTCCTGACCGTGCATGATGACATGGAGGACGTGGTGTAGATTGTCAGCTCCGGGGGTCAGTGTGAGGATGTTTTTTTCTGTGTCCTGTTCACTGATGTAAGATGATGGTGAGTGGCAGGCAGGGGTTAATCATCACACAGAGCACCGCCCAGCACAGGTAGTGACATCACACATCAGACTGCATCACTCAGCATCTGTGCACTGAGGAGCTGCAGCATCCAGGCCCCTCTCCAGCTCTGCAGACCCTGCACCCGAGCCCGGACCCTCACATGCTGCTTCCTGCAGGATGGGACCCAGGAGACGAGGTAAGAGGAGGAGGGAGCGAGTGGTCCAGCAGCATCCAGAGCGGCGGAGAGGATGAGGAGGATGAGGAGGATTAGGAGGATGAGCAGCTGGAGATGGGGGTCTAGAAATGAGGAGAAGACCCCGGAGAAATGCAGGAGGAAGGAAGAACGGCTGATGAGGAAACACAACTGTGTGTGTATATATATATATCTCCCCCGTGTATTATACCCCGGTCACTGCCCCGATCTCTCCTCCGTGTATTTACCCGGTCACTGCCCCGATCTCTCCTCCGTGTATTATACCCGGTCACTGCCCCCGATCTCTCCTCCGTGTATTATACCCCGGTCACTGCCCCCGATCTCTCCTCCGTGTATTATACCCCGGTCACTGCCCCGATCTCTCCTCCGTGTATTATACCCGGTCACTGCCCCGATCTCTCCTCGTGTATTATACCCCGGTCACTGCCCCCGATCTCTCCTCCGTGTATTATACCCCGGTCACTGCCCCGATCTCTCCTCCGTGTATTATACCCCGGTCACTGCCCCGATCTCTCCTCCGTGTATTATACCCCGGTCCTGCCCCCGATCTCTCCTCCGTGTATTATACCCGGTCACTGCCCCCGATCTCTCCTCTGTGTATTATACCCCGGTCACTGCCCCGATCTCTCCTCGTGTATTATACCCGGTCACTGCCCCGATCTCTCCTCTGTGTATTATACCCCGGTCACTGCCCCCGATCTCTCCTCCGTGTATTATACCCGGTCACTGCCCCCGATCTCTCCTCTGTGTATTATACCCGGTCACTGCCCCCGATCTCTCCTCCGTGTATTAACCCCGGTCACTGCCCCCGATCTCTCCTCCGTGTATTATACCCGGTCACTGCCCCGATCTCTCCTCGTGTATTAACCCGGTCACTGCCCCCGATCTCTCCTCCGTGTATTATACCCCGGTCACTGCCCCGATCTCTCCTCCGTGTATTATACCCGGTCACTGCCCCCGATCTCTCCTCCGTGTATTATACCCCGGTCACTGCCCCCGATCTCTCCTCTGTGTATTATACCCCGGTCACTGCCCGATCTCTCCTCGTGTATTATACCCCGGTCACTGCCCCCGATCTCTCCTCCGTGTATTATACCCCGGTCACTGCCCCCGATCTCTCCTCGTGTATTATACCCCGGTCACTGCCCCCGATCTCTCCTCCGTGTATTATACCCTGGTCACTGCCCCGATCTCTCCTCGTGTATTATACCCGGTCACTGCCCCGATCTTCCTCCGTGTATTATCCCGTCACTGCCCCGATCTCTCCTCGTGTATTATACCCCGGTCACTGCCCCGATCTCTCCTCGTGTATTATACCCGGTCACTGCCCCGATCTCTCTCCGTGTATTATACCCGGTCACTGCCCCCGATCTCTCCTCCGTGTATTATACCCGGTCACTGCCCCCGATCTCTCCTCCGTGTATTATACCCGGTCACTGCCCCGATCTCTCCTCGTGTATTATACCCGGTCACTGCCCCGATCTCTCCTCCGTGTATTATACCCGGTCACTGCCCCGATCTCTCCTCGTGTATTATACCCCGGTCACTGCCCCGATCTCTCCTCGTGTATTTACCCGGTCACTGCCCCGATCTCTCCTCCGTGTATTATACCCGGTCACTGCCCCGATCTCTCCTCCGTGTATTATACCCGGTCACTGCCCCGATCTCTCCTCGTGTATTATACCCGGTCACTGCCCCCGATCTCTCCTCCGTGTATTATACCCCGGTCACTGCCCCGATCTCTCCTCCGTGTATTATACCCCGGTCACTGCCCCGATCTCTCCTTATCCCGTGTCATGCCCATCTCCTCCGTGTATTAACCGGCACTGCCCGATCTCTCCTCCGTGTATTATACCCGGTCACTGCCCCGATCTCTCCTCCGTGTATTATACCCCGGTCACTGCCCCGATCTCTCCTCCGTGTATTATACCCGGTCACTGCCCCGATCTCTCCTCGTGTATTATACCCCGGTCACTGCCCCGATCTCTCTCCGTGTATTATACCCCGGTCACTGCCCCCGATCTCTCCTCCGTGTATTATACCCGGTCACTGCCCCGATCTCTCCTCCGTGTATTATACCCGGTCACTGCCCCGATCTCTCTCCGTGTATTATACCCCGGTCACTGCCCCGATCTCTCCTCCGTGTATTATACCCGGTCACTGCCCCCGATCTCTCCTCCGTGTATTATACCCCGGTCACTGCCCCGATCTCTCCTCCGTGTATTATACCCCGGTCACTGCCCCCGATCTCTCCTCCGTGTATTATACCCCGGTCACTGCCCCGATCTCTCCTCCGTGTATTATACCCGGTCACTGCCCCGATCTCTCCTCCGTGTATTATACCCCGGTCACTGCCCCGATCTCTCCTCCGTGTATTATACCCCGGTCACTGCCCCGATCTCTCCTCCGTGTATTATACCCCGGTCACTGCCCCCGATCTCTCCTCCGTGTATTATACCCCGGTCACTGCCCCGATCTCTCCTCCGTGTATTATACCCCGGTCACTGCCCCGATCTCTCCTCCGTGTATTATACCCCGGTCACTGCCCCCGATCTCTCCTCCGTGTATTATACCCCGGTCACTGCCCCGATCTCTCCTCCGTGTATTATACCCCGGTCACTGCCCCCGATCTCTCCTCCGTGTATTATACCCGGTCACTGCCCCCGATCTCTCCTCCGTGTATTATACCCCGGTCACTGCCCCGATCTCTCCTCTCGTGTATTATACCCCGGTCACTGCCCCCGATCTCTCCTCCGTGTATTATACCCGGTCACTGCCCCGATCTCTCCTCCGTGTATTATACCCCGGTACTGCCCGATCTCTCCTCCGTGTATTATACCCCGGTCACTGCCCCGATCTCTCCTCCGTGTATTATACCCCGGTCACTGCCCCGATCTCTCCTCCGTGTATTATACCCGGTCACTGCCCCCGATCTCTCCTCGTGTATTATACCCCGGTCACTGCCCCCGATCTCTCCTCCGTGTATTATACCCCGGTCACTGCCCCGATCTCTCCTCCGTGTATTATACCCGGTCACTGCCCCGATCTCTCCTCCGTGTATTATACCCCGGTCACTGCCCGATCTCTCCTCGTGTATTATACCCCGGTCACTGCCCCCGATCTCTCCTCCGTGTATTATACCCCGGTCACTGCCCCGATCTCTCCTCCGTGTATTATACCCGGTCACTGCCCCGATCTCTCCTCCGTGTATATACCCCGGTCACTGCCCCGATCTCTCCTCCGTGTATTATACCCCGGTCACTGCCCGATCTCTCCTCGTGTATTATACCCGGTCACTGCCCCCGATCTCTCCTCCGTGTATTATACCCCGGTCACTGCCCCGATCTCTCTCCGTGTATTATACCCGGTCACTGCCCCGATCTCTCCTCCGTGTATTATACCCCGGTCACTGCCCCGATCTCTCCTCCGTGTATTATACCCCGGTCACTGCCCCGATCTCTCCTCGTGTATATACCCGGTCACTGCCCCGATCTCTCCTCGTGTATTATACCCCGGTCACTGCCCCGATCTCTCCTCCGTGTATTATACCCGGTCACTGCCCCGATCTCTCCTCCGTGTATTATACCCGTCACTGCCCCGATCTCTCCTCCGTGTATTATACCCGGTCACTGCCCGATCTCTCCTCCGTGTATTATACCCCGGTCACTGCCCCCGATCTCTCTCCGTGTATTATACCCCGGTCACTGCCCCGATCTCTCCTCCGTGTATTATACCCCGGTCACTGCCCCGATCTCTCCTCCGTGTATTATACCCCGGTCACTGCCCCGATCTCTCCTCCGTGTATTATACCCCGGTCACTGCCCCATCTCTCCTCGTGTATTATACCCGGTCACTGCCCCGATCTCTCCTCCGTGTATTATACCCCGGTCACTGCCCCCGATCTCTCCTCCGTGTATTATACCCGGTCACTGCCCCCGATCTCTCCTCCGTGTATTATACCCGGTCACTGCCCCGATCTCTCCTCGTGTATTATACCCGGTCACTGCCCCCGATCTCTCCTCCGTGTATTATACCCCGGTCACTGCCCCGATCTCTCCTCCGTGCCTCGTGTTTATACCCGGACTGCCCCGATTCTTCCTCCGTGTATTATACCCGGTACTGCCCGATCTTCCTCGTGTATTATACCCCGGTCACTGCCCCGATCTCTCCTCCGTGTATTTTACCCCGGTACTGCCCCGATCTCTCTCCGTGTATTATACCGTCACTGCCCCGATCTCTCCTCCGTGTATTATACCCGGTCACTGCCCGATCTCTCCTCGTGTATTATACCCCGGTACTGCCCCGATCTCTCTCGTGTATTATACCCGGTCACTGCCCCGATCTCTCCTCGTGTATTATACCCGGTACTGCCCCGATCTCTCCTCCGTGTATTATACCCCGGTACTGCCCCGATCTCTCCTCCGTGTATTTACCCGGTACTGCCCCGATCTCTCCTCGTGTTTATACCCGGTGATGCCCCCGATCTCTCCTCGTGTATTATACCCGTCACTCCCCGATCTTCTCCGTGTATTTCCCGGTACTGCCCGATCCTCGTGTATTATCCCGGTCATGCCCCGATCTCTCCTCGTGTATTATACCCCGGTACTGCCCGATCTCTCTCCGTGTATTATACCCGGTCACTGCCCCGATCTCTCCTCGTGTATTATACCCGGTCGCCCCGATCTCTCTCCGTGTATTATACCCGGTCACTGCCCGATCTCTCCTCGTGTATTATACCGGTCACTGCCCGATCTCTCTCCGTGTTTATACCGTCACTGCCCCCATCTTCCTCGTGATTATACCGGTACTGCCCGATCTTCCTCGTGTTTAACCCGGTCACTGCCGTCTCCTCGTGTATTATACCCGGTACCCCCATCTCTCTGTGATTATAACCGGTCACTGCCCCGATCTCTCTCCGTGTATTATCCCGGTCACTGCCCCGATCTTCCTCCGTGTATTATACCCGGTCACTGCCCCCGATCCTCCTCCGTGTATTATACCCCGGTCATGCCCGATCTCTCCTCGTGTATTATACCCCGGTCACTGCCCCGATCTCTCCTCCGTGTATTATACCCGGTCACTGCCCCGATCTCTCCTCCCTGTATTATACCCCGTCCTGCCCCGTCTCCCTCCGTGTATTATACCCGGTACTGCCCGATCTCCCTCCGTGTATTATACCCGGTCACTGCCCGTCTCTCCTCCGTGTATTATACCCCGTCACTGCCCCGATCTCTCCTCCGTGTATTAACCCGGTCACTGCCCCGATCTCTCCTCCGTGTATTATACCCGTACTGCCCGATCCTCCTCCGTTTTACCCCGGTCACTGCCCCGATCTCTCCTCCGTGTATTATACCCCGGACTGCCCCGATCTCTCCTCCGTGTATTATACCCGTCACGCCCCGATCTCTCCTCCTGTTTATACCCGGTCACTGCCCCCGATCTCTCCTCGGATTATACCCGTACTCCCGATCTCCCTTATATCCGTCTGCCCCCGATCTCATGCCTCTCTCCGTGTATTATACCCGGTACTGCCCCGTCTCTCTCGTGTATATATACCCCCCTTGGTTACGCCTGCCCCGATCTCTCTCCGTGTATTAACCCCGTCACTGCCCGTCTCTCCTCCGTGATTAACCCCGCACTCCGATCCTCTCGTGTATTATACCCGGTCACGCCCGATCTCCCGTGTATTATCCCGTCCCCCCGATCTCTCTCCGTGTTATACCCTCACTGCCCCGATCTCTCCTGGTATTATACCCGGTCCTGCCCCCATCTCTCCTCCTGTTTATACCCCGTCACGCCCCGACTTCCTCTGATAAACCCGTCTCTCTGTGTATTATACCGACTGCCCGATCTCCTCCGTGATTATCCCCGGTCACTGCCCCGATCCTCCTCCGTGTATTACCGTCACTGCCCCGTCTCTCCTCCGTGTATTATACCGGTCATGCCCGATCTCTCCTCGGTATTTACCCGTCACTGCCGATCTCCTCCGTGTATTTACCGTCACTCCCGATCCCCTCGGTATTTACCCGGTACTCCCGTCTTCTCGGTATTACCGTCCTGCCATCCTCTCCTGTATTACCGTCTGCCCCGTCTCTCCTCCGTGTATTATACCCGGTACTGCCGATCTCTCCTCCGTGTATTACCGGTCACTGCCATCTCTCCTCCGGTATTATACCGGTACTGCCGATCTCTCCTCTGTTTATACCCGGACTGCCGATCTCTCTGGTATTATACCGTCTGCCCGATCTCTCCTCCGTGATTATCCGGACTGCCCGATCTCTCCTCCGTGTATTATACCCCGTACTGCCCGATCTCTCCTCGTGTATTATACCCCGTCACTGCCCCGATCTCTCCTCCGTGTATTATACCCCGGTACTGCCGTCTCTCCGTGTTTATACCGGTCACTGCCCGATCTCTCCTCGGATTATACCGGCCATCTCCTCCGTTATACCCGTCCTGCCCACTCTCCTCGGTATTACCTCACTGCCCATTTCCTGTATTATACCGTCACTGCCCCCGATCTCTCCTCCGTGTATTATACCCCGGTTCACTGCCCCCGATCTCTCCTCCGTGTATTATACCCCGGTCACTGCCCCCGATCTCTCCTCCGTGTATTATACCCCGGTCACTGCCCCCGATCTCTCCTCCGTGTATTATACCCCGGTCACTGCCCCGATCTCTCCTCCGTGTATTATACCCCGGTCACTGCCCCCGATCTCTCCTCCGTGTATTATACCCCGGTCACTGCCCCCGATCTCTCCTCCGTGTATTATACCCCGGTCACTGCCCCGATCTCTCCTCCGTGTATTATACCCCGGTCACTGCCCCGATCTCTCCTCCGTGTATACACCCCTGTCACTGCCCCCGATCTCTCCTCCGTGTATTATAACCCCGGTGACTGCCCCCGATCTCTCCTCCGTGTATTATACCCCGGTCACTGCCCCCGATCTCTCCTCCGTGTATTATACCCCGGTGACTGCCCCCGATCTCTCCTCCGTGTATTATACCCCGGTCACTGCCCCCGATCTCTCCTCCGTGTATTATACCCCGGTCACTGCCCCCGATCTCTCCTCCGTGTATTATACCCCGGTCACTGCCCCGATCTCTCCTCCGTGTATTATACCCCGGTCACTGGCCCCCGATCTCTCCTCCGTTTTATTAACCCCGTCACTGCCCCCGATCTCTCCTCCGTGTATTATAACCCGGTCACTGCCCCCGATCTCTCCTCCGTGTATTATACCCGGTCACTGCCCCCGATCTCTCCTCCGTGTATTATACCCCGGTCACTGCCCCCGATCTCTCCTCCGTGTATTATACCCCGGTCACTGCCCCCGATCTCTCCTCCGTGTATTATACCCCGGTCACTGCCCCCGATCTCTCCTCCGTGTATTATACCCCGGTGACTGCTCTGATCTCTCCTCCGTGTATTATACACCGGTCACTGCCCCCGATCTCTCCTCCGTGTATTATACCCCGGTCACTGCCCCGATCTCTCCTCCCTGTATTATACTCCGGTGACTGCCCCCGATCTCTCCTCCGTGTATTATACCCCGGTCACTGCCCCCGATCTCTCCTCCGTGTATTATACCCCGGTTACTGCCCCCGATCTCTCCTCCGTGTATTATACCCCGGTCACTGCTCCCGATCTCTCCTCCGTGTATTATACCCCGGTCACTGCCCCCGATCTCTCCTCCGTGTATTATACCCCGGTCACTGCCCCGATCTCTCCTCCGTGTATTATACCCCGGTCACTGCCCCGATCTCTCCTCCGTGTATTATACCCCGGTCACTGCCTCCGATCTCTCCTCCGTGTATTATACCCCGTCACTGCCCCCGATCTCTCCTCCGTGTATTATACCCCGGTCACTGCCCCGATCTCTCCTCCGTGTATTATTCCCCGGTCACTGCCCCCCGATCTCTCCTCCGTGTATTATACCCCGGTGACTGCCCCGATCTCTTCTCCGTGTATTATACCCCGGTCACTGCCCCCGATCTCTCCTCCGTGTATTATACCCCGGTTACTGCCCCCCATCTCTCCTCCGTGTATTATACCCCGGTCACTGCCCCCGATCTCTCCTCCGTGTATTATACCCCGGTCACTGCCCCCGATCTCTCCTCCGTGTATTATACCCGGTCACTGCCCCCGATCTCTCCTCCGTGTATTATACCCCGGTCACTGCCCCCGATCTCTCCTCCGTGTATTATACCCCGGTCTCTGCCCCCGATCTCTCCTCCGTGTATTATACCCCGGTCACTGCCCCCGATCTCTCCTCCGTGTATTATACCCCGGTCACTGCCCCCGATCTCTCCTCCGTGTATTATACCCCGGTCACTGCCCCCGATCTCTCCTCCGTGTATTATACACCGGTCTCTGCCCCCGATCTCTCCTCCGTGTATTATACCCCGGTCTCTGCCCCCGATCTGTCCTCCGTGTATTATACCCCGGTCACTGCCCCCGATCTCTCCTCTGTGTATTATACCCCGGTCACTGCCCCCGATCTCTCCTCTGTGTATTATACCCCGGTCACTGCCCCCGATCTCTCCTCTGTGTATTATACCCCGGTCACTGCCCCCGATCTCTCCTCTGTGTATTATACCCCGGTCACTGCCCCCGATCTCTCCTCTGTGTATTATACCCCGGTCACTGCCCCCGATCTCTCCTCTTTGTATTATACCCCGGTCACTGCCCCCGATCTCTCCTCTGTGTATTATACCCCGGTCACTGCCCCCGATCTCTCCTCTGTGTATTATACCAAGGTCACTGCCCCCGATCTCTCCTCCGTGTATTATACCCCGGTCACTGCCCCCGATCTCTCCTCCGTGTATTATACCCCGGTCACTGCCCCGATCTCTCCCCTATGTATTATACCCCGGTCACTGCCCCCGATCTCTCCTCTGTGTATTATACCCCGATCACTGCCCCGATCTCTCCTCTGTGTATTATACCCCGATCACTGCCCCGATCTCTCCTCTGTGTATTATACCCCGTTCACTGCCCCCGATCTCTCCTCTGTATATCATACCCCTGTTTCTGACCCGATCTCTCCTCTGCGTATTTTACCCTGGGTATAGCCCCGATCAATCCTCTGTATATTAAACATTTGTCACTGCTCCTATGTATCCCCTTTGATTTCAGATAGTGACTTGATAAAGTATTCATACCCCTTGAATACACATTTTCCACATTTTTTCACCTTACACCCACAAACGTAAATATATTTTATTGAGATTTTTTGTGATATCAACACAAAGTAACAAGTATTTGTGAGATGTAAAGGAAATGATACTGTAATGTATGTAGTACAGTTCATATAGCGTCTTGTGCTTGGGTGCGATGAAAACACAGGAGTCACAGGTTTGATATAGAAAAGTCCTGTATTACTTCATACAAGTTGGCAGAAATAGTCACACAGTTTGCAGACACAGAAACAGGAGACACAGCAGGCCAGAGTAATCCAAGCTCAGCAATCACTCTCCAATACAGATTCAGGATCTTCTTCTCTGTTACCGTAAGTCCATGCAAACGTGGGTCTTTCAAAGAGCAGGGTTCAGAGTCCACAAGTGCTTCAGAGTTCCTCAGTAGGAATAGCTGGAGTACAAGGTCCAAGGCTTACAGGAGTCAAGTCACAGGTTCACTGCAGGCTAGATTCTGAAGCACTGATTGCTCAGCTGTGGCTGCTTAAGAAGCAAAGGAGAGAATCAGGGCGGGAACATGCAAGCTGGAAACTCCATTTTGACTGAGGGCAAGATAGCTGCAGCAAGACAGAAAGTAAAAATGGCTGACGAACAAACTGAGTTTCAGGAATATATACATAGAACCTTACAGATACAAGGTTGTGAGGTGCATTAGTATTTAGCCCCCTGTAGTCTAATACCCCTAAATCAAATTCTGAGTGACCAATTGCTCACAGAAGTCACATAATTAGCACATTGCATCTATCTATGTGTGATTTCTTCTCAGTAAAACTACAGCTGTTCTGTGAAGGCCCAGAGGTTTGTGTGAGAACATTAGGGATCAAACAGCATCATGAAAAACAAGGAGCCCACCAGACAGGTCAGGGATAAAGTTGTGGAGAAGAGGAAAGCAGGGTTAGTTTATAAAAGGCTGTTTCATCTTCAGCCATATGAAGATCTGAGGTTGTGGGTTGTAATAATCGCCTAGGCAGGTTAACAATACAACTGATTTTTATTCCTTACATCTATGGTCTTACAGCAGTTCTGGGTAGATGGTCACAATGCATTGTACCCAGTCCACAAGATCCCTTCTCCAGGGCTGATGGTCCCAGTGCTCCCGTACCAGGCAATACCCAGTGTCTCCCCACTTTTGGATGGCCTACAGCTTTTGTATCACCCGCCAGTATAGCCTGTAGTCACAGTCCATGTTCCACACCATGACAGTAGCACATGTTTCCCGATCCAGCTGGCAACAACAGTCCTTAAGATAGTTATACAAAAAAGGGAAAGAAACCAGCTCACCCTCCCATCGGCTTCAATCAGTCCCGGAGTTCATGATCAGCACCACTGCAGGCACTCGGGCAAGACAAGAGGAAAAAACTATCCCGTCACCAGGACGCAAGTCTTGATAAAATATGATTCTTTATTGAATATTATTTAAAACCCGGATGACTAAATCATCTTCAATAAAGAATCATATATTTTATCAAGACGTGCCGTCCTTGAAGATGGATCATTTTTTCTAAGATAGTTCCTCACACCCAGACGATAGGTATCACGACTGTAGCACGTGTATCTCCAATCTCCATAGGCCACCCATGCAGAGGCACCAGGTCCTCACCCACAGATCCTCGGCATCACTGCACCAAGACCTTACTAAACATGTAGCTTATTGTTCTCCCTCTCCTGGGATCAGCCCCCTGGATGGGCAAAAGTGTTCACACCCTCTCCCTTAAACATTTGCTTTCAACTCAAAGAATGAAGAATATTCCAAAAGCCCAGTCTCCAGCCTGTCTGCAGGGCTGTGTATTAGAGATGCTCCTTGCACGTTCCTCCACCAGATGCAGGACAGACATTGTAATGTAGGCCTCTATATACATGAGATCCAGCCCGCACGTCTTCCTCTGCTTACTGTCTCTGAATGGAAACATTAATTTGTGAGGCTGAACACTTTCCAGGAGAGATTTGTGCACCTTAAACTGTATCATTCAATTTCCTCAAAGTATATTCCATGTCTTCCTTGCTAGAAAGCTCCACAATCTCTTTTCCATCCTTGTGGACATCAGGACAGCAGACATCTCCAGCTTCTCACATATGATCTTTCAGATCCTGGCAACTCCCCGATGGGGAAGCCCTGAGATGCGGACTCTATTCAGTTCTTGGGTTTGACCTGGGAAATTCCACATGTAACTGATGAGAACCGATCTCCTATCCTTGGCGTCCATACACCGCACCCTCAGCATCCCATGGATCCTGGAAGCTGATGAAGGCAAATGGGGCAGTGTAGCTCCACCTGCAATTCTTTAGCTCGATGGTATGGATCCGCCCGTATCGATGGAACAACTCCTCCAGCTCCTGCTCCCGTACATCGGCTGGCAAATTGCCCACATAAATGCGCCCATCCCCAGTGTTGACCTCCAGCCAGGAGATGAGCACTTGGAGACCTGGTAAATAGTGCTCTGAGGGGATAATATTTGGGCTGACCAGGTGATGGTAGACTGAGTGTCCTGAAGTCCCTGGACCCCCTCCCTGATGTAATTGACCTCCCCGGTCACATTCCTTCACGGTAACAGTCATTGTATTTTGTGTATTACTCACCACTGGCATGAGGGTACTCAGCATGTTGAATTGCTCTGTTCCTTCTCAGCTGACGCAGTGGGAATCGGTACTTGGCTTTGGATTACGACATTGGCCCAGTGGCCACCAACTCTGGTCAACACATCTACTGGTAGGTGTCGCACTAGTCCTACATCCACCATTCCATGACTGTGAGCTCAGTCTAAATGTAGTTGGGCCCTCCGAATGTTCAGATTCTCCTCCGGCTACGTTGGCTAACAGACGTCTGATGGGAACAATACATTGGTCCAGTGCAAAATGTTCTTTGGTCAATGTAACTGAGGCTTTGTTGTCATGGAGTCCACCAGCATCCACGTCCTCTACCCAGACAGGTTGCAGATGCTGGTTCATGGTCGCTGAGGTGTCCCATCTAGTCCGGGACACTAGTCTTTGTACCATATACTGTATGCCTTTTCCTCTTTCGGTTGAGTTAGTGTGATCCTCTCTACCCCAGCATTCCAGCCCCAATGCAGCATAGTGTTCACTGGTTGGGGACGCGGATGAAGTGGGCTAGAACATGGCAGAGATCCAATTGTGTCCACAGTTGTGACGGCATACCTCTGTAGTAATGCACTGCGAATGGTAGAATAACATCTCTGATCTCCAGACGACAAGTTATTAAAAGCTTCTCTTGCTTTTCCGGTCAGACCTATGCTCAAAAATTTGGGCCAGTCACTGATGAACATCTCATGCAGCAGGTAGAGGTTCTCAAATAAGCGGAGATGTTCATCAATATCCGTGGTGTCCTCACTGAACTGTGGTATGTCCTGGTTCCTTAAAGATGGGGGCCCCTCTCTCCTGTTATTTGCTGTCATCTGTCCTGGAGTGGGTGGTGGTACTGTTACATGCTCACCCAGATGTTTGCTTCACACTGCCGCCCGCTCTATCTCCATGGCCCGATCTCCTAGTGTGGCCATCGTCCGCCTCAATGTAGTCGGCTGAACTTCCGCCATCCAGATAACAGCCCTGGGCTGTGGCCCCTTCATGGAGCTGCCCTCCTCCACGTCTGAACCGACCTCCTCCTGTGGGTATTCACAGTCCCAGTCAGGCAAGCATTGTATTAGGATCGCTCAATTGTCCTCCAGCAACCACTCTAGCTCTCCCAGAGCAAAGGGCTCTCAGCTCCTCCACCTTAGGCCTCTTGAAAATGGAGTCTGCCATCTCTTCTGCCAAGTCCCCGCTCAGTAACTTTCCCTGGTATGCTGTCCAGAGCTAGGTGATCCCACCAGCTGCCAACACTTATGAGGATCGGAGGTTGTGGGTTGTAATAGTCACCTAAGCAGGTTTACGATGCAGCTATATTTTATTCCTTTCATCCATGCGTCCATGGTCTTACAGCAATTCTGGGTATATGGTCAGAACGCAATGTCCCCATTCCACAAGATCCCATCCTGGGGCCGATAGTTCCACTGACTCTGTACCAAGCAATATCCACTGTCTCAAAACTTTTGGTTTGTCCACAGGTTTAGTATCTCGTGCCAGTAGTCTGTAGTCAGTCCCTGCTTCATACCAAGACCGTAACACGTCTCCCGCTCCAGCTGGCAACAACTGTCATTAAGACGTGTATCAAGCTCCAGCCGGCAACCCATGTGGAATCTCCATAAGCCATCCATGCAGGGGCACCAGGACCTCAACAACAGATCTTGAGCGTCACTGCACCAAGACCTCACTGAACATGTACCTTATTGTTCTCCCTCTCTAGGATCAGCCCGCCAGATGGGCAAAAGTGATCACACCCTCTCACTTAACATTTGCTTTTAGCTCAAAGAATGACAAATGTTCCAAAAGCCTGTCTCCAGTGTTGTGTTTCGGTAGCTGAGGAGGACAGGAACAACAGCAGGGCAGCCGAACACCTGAGATGTTGGTAACTGATGGTTGCAGATTCCTAAACTAACGACACAACTAGAGGTAGCCGTGGAGCGTTCCTACGTTGATCCTAGACGCCTCGTCACAAGCCTGAGAGATAACTACACCTAAAGGCAGAAAGATGAAAGCTATCTGCCCCGGAGCAGATCCCCAAAGAAAATAGGAAGCCCCCAAATATATAATGGCGGTTAGACAAGATGAAAATACAAACATAGGCAAAAAATAGACTGAGCAAACGCTGGGGCCACAAGCTGACTAAATAGGATAGGACAGGAGAGATTACTTTCTGCAACCCAGAAAACCCTACAAAAATCCAACAATTCTGATTACAAAAATACTGAGATCACACGATCTCGCCACCCGCTAAATCAGATCTCAGTGTGAACAAAAACCAAGCCGCAGCCGCTGAAAAAAACAGGAAAAAGCAAATGAGCAAATAACAGTGACTGCAATAAACTGTGAGGAGCACAAGCCCCAGGAGGGACCTGACTGACCTCCACAAAAGTGCAGGGAACAATGCAAAAAGCAAGCACAAAAAGAAAAGCAAAAAATATCTTATCTGAAATCAGGAGATGCAGGCAAGACTCAGCAAACTTCCAAATGAACCAGGAACCACAATTGAGACAAGAACAATTGATCACCGGCCACCATCATGGGAGGGAACCTCCCTTATATCAGACCAGTCCGTGATCCCAGATTGCCACTCCTCGCTGAAAGGTTCAGTACTGTCTTCAACCACCAGTGGGAGCCTCTGCTCAGAAACCATCTCTAGCACATTCATAACACTCCAGCCTGTCTGCGGGGTTGTGCATTAGCGATGCCCCTACAGAAAGTATTCCTTATGTATACATGAGATTAAGCCCGAACACTTTCCAATAGTTTCCAATAGTAAGACTGACGTAGCGGTGCTTCATGACCATGGCCGTCTCCTCACAAGCCTGATCTGTCAGTGGCATCGGCTAGTTGCCTCGTGTAAGGTCTAATCTTGTGAAGTACCAGTCTATCCATTAACTTGTCCACTCCAGGCATTGGTTTGGCATCAAACTATGACCCAACATTAAGCTTCCCAAATCTACTGCAGAAACATAGGTTGCCATAGGAGTACAGAGGAATGTAAAAGTTTGGGCACCCCTGGTCAAAATCACTGTTATTGTGAGCCGTCAAATTGAAGATGAAATGATCTTTAAAAGGCCTAAAGTTAAAGATGACACATTTTTAAAATTACAAAAAGGAGAATGGGCAGATGCAAAAGTCTGGGCACACTTGGAGATTTATTGGAGATTTGTGTGCACAGATAACTTTGACCAAGGTTTCAGACCTTAATTAGCCTGTTAGGGTTGTTCCTTTCATCGTTAGGAAAGGCCAGGTGTGGAATATTTTGAAGCTTTAAAAAAAACAGCCTCCTTTAACCTTGTGCCAAAAAAACAGCCATGGGTTCTTCTAAGCAGCTGCTGAGCACTCTGAAAATGAAAAAAGGTGGCGGCCCACAAAGCAGAAGGTCCAGAAACTGATGACGTGCTCCGGGGAGAAGGGTTCTGTGTCTGCGGACGCCCCAGCTCTATGGTCAGGACTTATCTGTATATTAGCGGCCGCTGACCTGGGAATTTATTTTGTATCCTTCATGGTTTTCTTTTGCTGATTTCTTGAAAGTTTCACCCAACCTGCCTGGAGTGAACGGTTTTTCTCAGTGCGTGAAGCTCCGGACCCAGGAGAGATCCCGGGAACTAACCTGCCACATACGGTGGAGAATGCGGGCACGAAAAGTCAGCAATTCCTATGTAAAGGGTTAAGTCTGCTGCACTTACAAAACAAAACCCTGCAGACATAGAGGACAGAACAGATGCTACTTGCAAACATTAATCAGCATAAAAACTGTTTGTCCAGTGGTTGTTTGTCAAAGCAGATAAAGGCGCTGCCAGAAACACCTGCCGTGGACTTTGACTTTAGTAAGTAAGCAAGGTGCCAGACAATCCCACAAGTTAAAGGGTAAAGTTCTTGTTCTCTTGGGGTCACCCCTGCTGTTAGAGCCTGGAGGTGCACACCTGGACATCCCAGCTGTAAGATCACAATTGTATCATCTCTTCCATTGCACTAAAAAGTGTCTGCAGATGACGGCCTCTCCCGAGTCCACGTCACAGGTGCAAGTGGTGTAAAAGTTAGGGGTTATCAAGGAGTCTCAGAGTGGATGGTACAGTGCTATTTGGTGGCATGTAAAAGTTTTTTACACCCCTGGTCAAAAGTACTGTTATTGTGAAGAGAGAGAGGTTTTCTTCTGATGACTCTTCCATGAAGGCCATATTTGTGCAGGTGTCTCTGACAGAACAATGAACCACAACTCCAGAGTCTGATAAATCTTTCTGAAGGTCTTTTGCTGTCAAGTGGGGGGTTCTGATTGCACCTCTAGAAATCCTACAAGCAGCTCTCACTGAAAGTTTGCTTGGTCTTCCAGACCTTATCTTGACCTCCACTGTTCATGGTGACGGCCATTTCTTAATTACATTTTGAACTGAGGATAGAGCAACTTGAAAACGCTTTGCTATCTTCTTATAGTCTTCTGCTTTGTGGGCCGCCACCATTTTCATTTTCAGAGTGCTCAGCAGCTGCTTAGAAGAACCCATGGCTGTTTTTTTTGGCACAAGGTTAAAGGAGGCTGTTTTTTTTAAAGCTTCAAAATATTCCGCACCTGGCCTTTCCTAACGATGAAAGGAACAACCCTAACAGGCTAATTAAGGTCTGAAACCTTGGTCAAAGTTATCTGTGCACACAAATCTCCAATAAATCTCCAAGGGTGCCCAGACTTTTGCATCTGCCCATTCTCCTTTTTGTAATTTTAAAAATGTGTCATCTTTAACTTTAGGCCTTTTAAAGATCATTTCATCTTCAATTTGACGGCTCACAATAACAGTGATTTTGACCAGGGGTGCCCAAACTTTTACATTCCTCTGTACTCCTAATGGCAACCTATGTTTCTGCAGTAGATTTGGGAAGCTTAATGTTGGGTCATAGTTTGATGCCAAACCAATGCCTGGAGTGGACAAGTTAATGGATAGACTGGTACTTCACAAGATTAGACCTTACACGAGGCAACTAGCCGATGCCACTGACAGATCAGGCTTGTGAGGAGACGGCCATGGTCATGAAGCACCGTACGTCAGTCTTACTATTGGAACTATTGGAAAGTGTTCGGGCTTAATCTCATGTATACATAAGGAATACTTTCTGTAGGGGCATCGCTAATGCACAACCCCGCAGACAGGCTGGAGTGTTATGAATGTGCTAGAGATGGTTTCTGAGCAGAGGCTCCCTCTGGTGGTTGCAGACAGTACTGAACCTTTCAGCGAGGAGTGGCAATCTGGGATCACGGACTGGTCTGATATAAGGGAGGTTCCCTCCCATGATGGTGGCCGGTGATCAATTGTTCTTGTCTCAATTGTGGTTCCTGGTTCATTTGGAAGTTTGCTGAGTCTTGCCTGCATCTCCTGCTTTCAGATAAGATATTTTTTGCTTTTCTTTTGTGCTTGCTTTTTGCATTGTTCCCTGCACTTTTGTGGAGGTCAGTCAGGTCCCCTCCTGGGGCCTGAGCTCCTCACAGTTTATTGCAGCCACTGTTATTTGCTCATTTGCTTTTTCCTGTTTTTTCAGCGGCTGCGGCTTGGTTTTTGTTCACACTGAGATCTGATTTAGCGGGTGGCGAGATCGTGTGATCTCAGTATTTTTGTAATCAGAATTGTTGGATTTTTGTAGGGGTTTCTGGGTTGCAGAAAGTAATCTCTCCTGTCCTATCCTATTTAGTCAGCTTGTGGCCCCAGCGTTTGCTCAGTCTATTTTTTGCCTATGTTTGTATTTTCATCTTGTCTAACCGCCATTATATATTTGGGGCTTCCTATTTTCTTTGGGGATCTGCTCCGGGGCAGATAGCTTTCATCTTTCTGCCTTTAGGTGTAGTTATCTCTCAGGCTGTGACGAGGCGTCTAGGATCAACGTAGGAACGCTCCACGGCTACCTCTAGTTGTGTCGTTAGTTTAGGAATCTGCAACCCATCAGTTACCAACATCTCAGGTGTTCGGCTGCCCTGCTGTTGTTCCTGTCCTCCTCAGCTACCGAAACACAACACTGGAGACAGGCTTTTGGAACATTTGTCATTCTTTGAGCTAAAAGCAAATGTCTAAGTGAGAGGGTGTGATCACTTTTGCCCATCTGGCGGGCTGATCCCTAGAGAGGGAGAACAATAAGGTACATGTTCAGTGAGGTCCTTGGTGCAGTGACGCTCAAGATCTGTTGTTGAGGTCCTGGTGCCCCTGCATGGATGGCTTATGGAGATCCACATGGGTTGCCGGCTGGAGCTTGATACACGTCTTAATGACAGTTGTTGCCAGCTGGAGCGGGAGACGTGTTACGGTCTTGGTATGAAGCAGGGACTGACTACAGACTACTGGCACGAGATACTAAACCTGTGGACAAACCAAAAGTTTTGAGACAGTGGATATTGCCTGGTACAGAGTCAGTGGAACTATCGGCCCCAGGATGGGATCTTGTGGAATGGGACATTGCGTTCTGACCATATACCCAGAATTGCTGTAAGACCATGGACGCATGGATGAAAGGAATAAAATATAGCTGCATCGTAAACCTGCTTAGGTGACTATTACAACCCACAACCTCCGATCCTCATAAGTGTTGGCAGCTGGTGGGATCACCTAGCTCTGGACAGCATACCAGGGAAAGTTACTGAGCGGGGACTTGGCAGAAGAGATGGCAGACTCCATTTTCAAGAGGCCTAAGGTGGAGGAGCTGAGAGCCCTTTGCTCTGGGAGAGCTAGAGTGGTTGCTGGAGGACAATTGAGCGATCCTATACAATGCTTGCCTGACTGGGACTGTGAATACCCACAGGAGGAAGTCGGTTCAGACGTGGAGGAGGGCAGCTCCATGAAGGGGCCACAGCCCAGGGCTGTTATCTGGATGGCGGAAGTTCAGCCGACTACATTGAGGCGGACGATGGCCACACTAGGAGATCGGCCATGGAGATAGAGCGGGCGGCAGTGTGAAGCAAACATCTGGGTGAGCATGTAACAGTACCACCACCCACTCCAGGACAGATGACAGCAAATAACAGGAGAGAGGGCCCCCATCTTTAAGGAACCAGGACATACCACAGTTCAGTGAGGACACCACGGATATTGATGAACATCTCCGCTTATTTGAGAACCTCTACCTGCTGCATGAGATGTTCATCAGTGACTGGCCCAAATTTTTGAGCATAGGTCTGACGGAAAAGCAAGAGAAGCTTTTAATAACTTGTCTTCTGGAGATCAGAGATGTTATTCTACCATTCGCAGTGCATTACTACAGAGGTATGCCGTCACAACTGTGGACACAATTGGATCTCTGCCATGTTCTAGCCCACTTCATCCGGTCCCCAACCAGTGAACACTATGCTGCATTGGGGCTGGAATGCTGGGGTAGAGAGGATCCACTACCTCAACCGAAAGAGAAAAGGCATACAGTATATGGTACAAAGACTAGTGTCCCGGACTAGATGGGACACCTCAGCGACCAATGAACCAGCATCTGCAACCTGTCTGGGTAGAGGACGTGGATGCTGGTGGACTCCATGACAACAAAGCCTCAGTTACATTGACCAAAGAACATTTTGCACTGGACCAATGTATTGTTCCCATCAGACGTCTGTTAGCCAACGTAGCCGGAGGAGAATCTGAACATTCAGAGGGCCCAACTACATATTAGACTGAGGTCACAGTCATGGAATGGTGGATGTAGGACTAGTGCGACACCTACCAGTAGATGTGTTGACAGAGTTGGTGGCCACTGGGCCAATGTCGTAATCCAAAGCCAAGTACCGATTCCCACTGCGTCAGCTGAGAAGGAACAGAGCAATCTCAACATGCTGAGTACCCTCATGCCAGTGGTGAGTAATACACAAAATACAATGACTGTTACCGTGAAGGAATGTGACCGGGGAGGTCAATTACATCAGGGAGGGGGTCCAGGGACTTCAGGACACTCAGTCTAACCATCACCCTGGTCAGCCCAAATATTATCCCCTCAGAGCACTATTTACTAGGTCTCCAAGTGCTCATCTCCCTGGCTGGAGGTCAACACTGGGGATGGGCGCATTTATGTGGGCAATTTGCCAGCCGATGTACGGAGCAGGAGCTGGAGGAGTTGTTCCATCGATACGGGCGGATCCATACCATCGAGCTAAAAATTGCAGGTGGAGCTACACTGCCCCATTTGCCTTCATCAGCTTCCAGGATCCATGGGATGCTGAGGGTGCGGTGTATGGACGCCAAGGATAGGAGATCGGTTCTCATCAGTTACATGTGGAATTTCCAGGTCAAACCCAAGAACTGAATAGAGTCCCCATCTCAGGGCTTCCCCATCGGGGAGTTGCCAGGATCTGAAAGATCATATGTGAGAAGCTGGAGATGTCTGCTGTCCTGATGTCCACAAGGATGGAAAAAGAGATTGTGGAGATTTCTAGCAAGGAAGACATGGAATATACTTTGAGGAAATTGAATGATACAGTTTAAGGTGCACAAATCTCTCCTGGAAAGTGTTCAGCCTCGCAAATTAATGTTTCCATTCAGAGACAGTAAGCAGAGGAAGACGTGCGGGCTGGATCTCATGTATATAGAGGCCTACATTACAATGTCTGTCCTGCATCTGGTGGAGGAACGTGCAAGGAGCATCTCTAATACACAGCCCTGCAGACAGGCTGGAGACTGGGCTTTTGGAATATTCTTCATTCTTTGAGTTGAAAGCAAATGTTTAAGGGAGAGGGTGTGAACACTTTTGCCCATCCAGGGGGCTGATCCCAGGAGAGGGAGAACAATAAGCTACATGTTTAGTAAGGTCTTGGTGCAGTGATGCCGAGGATCTGTGGGTGAGGACCTGGTGCCTCTGCATGGGTGGCCTATGGAGATTGGAGATACACGTGCTACAGTCGTGATACCTATCGTCTGGGTGTGAGGAACTATCTTAAGAAAAAATGGATCCATCTTCAAGGACGGCACGTCTTGATAAAATATATGATTCTTTATTGAAGATGATTTAGTCATCCGGGTTTTAAATAATATTCAATAAAGAATCATATTTTATCAAGACTTGCGTCCTGGTGACGGGATAGTTTTTTCCTCTTGTCTTGCCCGAGTGCCTGCAGTGGTGCTGATCATGAACTCCGGGACTGATTGAAGCCGATGGGAGGGTGAGCTGGTTTCTTTCCCTTTTTTGTATAACTATCTTAAGGACTGTTGTTGCCAGCTGGATCGGGAAACATGTGCTACTGTCATGGTGTGGAACATGGACTGTGACTACAGGCTATAACTGGCGGGTGATACAAAAGCTGTAGGCCATCCAAAAGTGGGGAGACACTGGGTATTGCCTGGTACGGGAGCACTGGGACCATCAGCCCTGGAGAAGGGATCTTGTGGACTGGGTACAATGCATTTGTGACCATCTACCCGGAACTGCTGTAAGACCATAGATGTAAGGAATAAAAATCTTTTGTATTGTTAACCTGCCTAGGCGATTAATTACAACCCACAACCTCAGATCTTCATATGGCTGAAGATAAAACAGCCTTTTATAAACTAACCCTGCTTTCCTCTTCTCCACAACTTTATCCCTGACCTGTCTGTGGGCTCCTTGTTTTTTCATGATGCTGTTTGATCCCTAATGTTCTCACACAAACCTCTGGGCCTTCACAGAACAGCTGTAGTTTTACTGAGAAAAATCACACATAGATAGATGCAATGTGCTAATTATGTGACTTCTGTGAGCAACTGGTCACTCAGAATTTGATTTAGGGGTATTAGACTACAGGGGGCTAAATACTAATGCACCTCACAACCTTGTATCATTTCCTTTACATTTCACAAAATTGTTACTTTGAGTTGATATCACAAAAATCTCAATAAAATATTATTTACGTTTGTGGGTGTAAGGTGAAAAAAAATGTGGAAAATGTGTATTCAAGGGTATGAAATACTTTTATCAAGTCACTGTCTGAAATCAAAGGGGAAACATAGGAGCAATGACAAATGTTTAAATATACAGAGGATTGATCGGGGCTATACCCAGGGTAAAATACGCAGAGGAGAGATCCGGTCAGAAACAGGGTATGATATACAGAGGAGAGATCGGGGCAGTGACCTGGATATAATACACGGAGGAGAGATCGGGGCAGTAACACGGGGTATAATACACGGAGGAAGATCGGGGGACAGTGACCGTGTATAATACACGGAGGAGAGATCGGGGCAGTCACCGGGGAATAATACACGGAGGAGAGATCGGGGGCAGTGACCGGTGTATAATACACGGAGGAGAGATCGGGGGCAGTGACCGGGTATAATACACGGAGGAGAGATCGGGGGCAGTGACCGGGGTATAAATACACGGAGGAGAGATCGGGGGCAGTGACCGGGGTATAATACACGGAGGAGAGATCGGGGGCAGTCACCGGGTATAATACACGGAGGAGAGATCGGGCAGTGACCGATGTATAAAAACACGGAGGAGAGATTGGGGGCAGTCACCGGGGTATAATACACGAGGAGATCGGGGGCAGTGACCGGGGTATAAATACACGGAGGAGAAGATCGGGGGCAGTGACCGGGGTATAAACACGGAGGAGAGATCGGGGGCAGAGACCGGGGTATAATACACGGAGGAGAGATCGGGGCAGTGACCGGGTATAATAATACAGAGGGAGGAAGACGGGGGCAGTGACCGGGGATAATACACGAGGAGAGATCGGGGCAGTGACCGGGTATAATACACGGAGGAGAGATCGGGCAGTGACCGGGGTATAATAAAACGGAGGAGAGATCGGGGCAGTGACCGGGTATAATACACGGAGGAGAGATCGGTGGCAGTGACCGGGGTATAAATACACGGAGGAGAGATCGGGGGCAGTGATCGGGGTAATAATACACGGAGGAGAGATCGGGGCAGTGACCGGGGTATAATACACGGGGGAGAGATCAGGGAGTAACCGAGGTATAATATACAGAGGAGAGATCAGAGCAGTCACCGGATATAATACACGGAAAGGGGAGATCGGGGCAGTGACCGGGGTATAATACACGGAGGAGAGATCGGGCAGTGACCGGGTATAATACACGAGGAGAGATCGGGGGCAGAGACCGGGGGATAATACACGGAGGAGAGATCGGGGGCAGTGACCGGGTATAATACACCCGGGGGAAGATCGGGGCAGTCACCGGGGTATAATACACGGAGGAGAGATCGGGGGCAGTGACCGGGTATAATACACGGGGGAGAGATCGGGGCATGACCGGTGTATAATACACGGAGGAGAGATCGGGGCAGTGACCGGAGTATAATACAAAGGAGGAGAGATCGGGGCAGTAACCGAGGTATAATACACGGAGAGAATCGGGGGCAGTGACCGGGGTATAATACACGAGGAGAGATCGGGCAGTGACCGGGGTATAATACACGGAGGAGAGATCGGGGGCAGTGACCGGGGTATAATACACGGAGGGGAGATCGGGGCAGTCACCGGGGTATAATAAAACGGAGGAGAAAATCGGGGCAGTCACCGGGTATAAAAACACGGGG
>JARQOD010001610.1:50000-59073 GCA_033576555.1 Oophaga sylvatica
GGGGGGGGGGGGGGGGGGGGGGGGGGGGGGGGGGGGGGGGGGGGGGGGGGGGGGGGGGGGGGGGGGGGGGGGGGGGGGGGGGGGGGGGGGGGGGGGGGGGGGGGGGGGGGGGGGGGGGGGGGGGGGGGGGGGGGGGGGGGGGGGGGGGGGGGGGGGGGGGGGGGGGGGGGGGGGGGGGGGGGGGGGGGGGGGGGGGGGGGGGGGGGGGGGGGGGGGGGGGGGGGGGGGGGGGGGGGGGGGGGGGGGGGGGGGGGGGGGGGGGGGGGGGGGGGGGGGGGGGGGGGGGGGGGGGGGGGGGGGGGGGGGGGGGGGGGGGGGGGGGGGGGGGGGGGGGGGGGGGGGGGGGGGGGGGGGGGGGGGGGGGGGGGGGGGGGGGGGGGGGGGGGGGGGGGGGGGGGGGGGGGGGGGGGGGGGGGGGGGGGGGGGGGGGGGGGGGGGGGGGGGGGGGGGGGGGGGGGGGGGGGGGGGGGGGGGGGGGGGGGGGGGGGGGGGGGGGGGGGGGGGGGGGGGGGGGGGGGGGGGGGGGGGGGGGGGGGGGGGGGGGGGGGGGGGGGGGGGGGGGGGGGGGGGGGGGGGGGGGGGGGGGGGGGGGGGGGGGGGGGGGGGGGGGGGGGGGGGGGGGGGGGGGGGGGGGGGGGGGGGGGGGGGGGGGGGGGGGGGGGGGGGGGGGGGGGGGGGGGGGGGGGGGGGGGGGGGGGGGGGGGGGGGGGGGGGGGGGGGGGGGGGGGGGGGGGGGGGGGGGGGGGGGGGGGGGGGGGGGGGGGGGGGGGGGGGGGGGGGGGGGGGGGGGGGGGGGGGGGGGGGGGGGGGGGGGGGGGGGGGGGGGGGGGGGGGGGGGGGGGGGGGGGGGGGGGGGGGGGGGGGGGGGGGGGGGGGGGGGGGGGGGGGGGGGGGGGGGGGGGGGGGGGGGGGGGGGGGGGGGGGGGGGGGGGGGGGGGGGGGGGGGGGGGGGGGGGGGGGGGGGGGGGGGGGGGGGGGGGGGGGGGGGGGGGGGGGGGGGGGGGGGGGGGGGGGGGGGGGGGGGGGGGGGGGGGGGGGGGGGGGGGGGGGGGGGGGGGGGGGGGGGGGGGGGGGGGGGGGGGGGGGGGGGGGGGGGGGGGGGGGGGGGGGGGGGGGGGGGGGGGGGGGGGGGGGGGGGGGGGGGGGGGGGGGGGGGGGGGGGGGGGGGGGGGGGGGGGGGGGGGGGGGGGGGGGACCGGGGGGTTAAAACCGGGGGGAGATCGGGGGGGTACCCCGGGGTATAAACACGGGGAGGCGGGGGATTACCGGGGAAATCCGGAGGGGGATCGGGGGAGTCACCCGGGGTTTTTAAAAACGGAGGAGGATCGGGGGGAGTACCCGGGTATAAAACACGGAGGAGAGATGGGGAGTGACCGGGGTAAATACACGGAGGAGGATCGGGGGCAGTGCCGGGGGATAATAACGGAGGAGAGAAGGGGGGGGTACGGGGGTAATACACGGAGGGAAAGATCGGGGCAGTGAAGGGAAAACACGGAGGGGAGATCGGGGGCAGGACGGGGTATAAACCGGAGGAGAGATCGGGGGAGTACCGGGGGTTAAAACACGGGGGAAAAATGGGGCAGGACCGGGGTAAATACACGGGGGAGAGATCGGGGGCGGAAAACCGGGGGTTTTAATCAGGAGGAGGATCGGGGGGAGTGACCGGGGTTTAAAACCCAAAGGGGGGAGTCGGGGCAGGGAACGGGGGGATAAATACACGGAGAGAGCGGGGGCATGACCGGGGGGATAATACAGGAGGAAAGGGTCGGGGGGGTGACGGGGTATAAAACACGGGGGAGAGATCGGGGCCGTACCGGGGTTTAATACACGGGGAGAGATCGGGGCAGTGACCGGGGTTAATACCGGGGGGAGAACGGGGGCGTGACCGGGGTTTAAAAAACAGGAGGAGGATCGGGGCAGTGACCGGGGTTTAAAACACGGGGGAAGATCGGGGGGAGTGACCGGGGTTTAATCCGGGGGAGGGATGGGGAGGCCGGGGATAAACCGGGGAGAGGGGCGGGGGGGAGTGACGGGGTTTAAAACACGGGGGAGATCGGGGGGGCCGGGGGTTAAAACCGGAGGAGAGATCGGGGGCGTGACCGGGGTTAAACACGAGGAGGATCGGGGGGATAGGGGTATAATAACAGGAGGATCGGGGGCGGACCCGGGGGGGTAAAACAGGGGGAGAGAAACGGGGGGGAGGGGGCCCCCGGGATAATACGGAGGAGAGATCGGGGGAGGACCCCCGGGGGTAATACACGGGGGAAGATCGGGGCACCCGGGGTAAAACGGGGAAGACGGGGGGGTACCGGGGGGGGATAAACCGGGGAAATTCCCGGAAGGGGTTTTAGGGGGGGGGGGGGGGGGGGGGGGGGGGGGGGGGGGGGGGGGGGGGGGGGGGGGGGGGGGGGGGGGGGGGGGGGGGGGGGGGGGGGGGGGGGGGGGGGGGGGGGGGGGGGGGGGGGGGGGGGGGGGGGGGGGGGGGGGGGGGGGGGGGGGGGGGGGGGGGGGGGGGGGGGGGGGGGGGGGGGGGGGGGGGGGGGGGGGGGGGGGGGGGGGGGGGGGGGGGGGGGGGGGGGGGGGGGGGGGGGGGGGGGGGGGGGGGGGGGGGGGGGGGGGGGGGGGGGGGGGGGGGGGGGGGGGGGGGGGGGGGGGGGGGGGGGGGGGGGGGGGGGGGGGGGGGGGGGGGGGGGGGGGGGGGGGGGGGGGGGGGGGGGGGGGGGGGGGGGGGGGGGGGGGGGGGGGGGGGGGGGGGGGGGGGGGGGGGGGGGGGGGGGGGGGGGGGGGGGGGGGGGGGGGGGGGGGGGGGGGGGGGGGGGGGGGGGGGGGGGGGGGGGGGGGGGGGGGGGGGGGGGGGGGGGGGGGGGGGGGGGGGGGGGGGGGGGGGGGGGGGGGGGGGGGGGGGGGGGGGGGGGGGGGGGGGGGGGGGGGGGGGGGGGGGGGGGGGGGGGGGGGGGGGGGGGGGGGGGGGGGGGGGGGGGGGGGGGGGGGGGGGGGGGGGGGGGGGGGGGGGGGGGGGGGGGGGGGGGGGGGGGGGGGGGGGGGGGGGGGGGGGGGGGGGGGGGGGGGGGGGGGGGGGGGGGGGGGGGGGGGGGGGGGGGGGGGGGGGGGGGGGGGGGGGGGGGGGGGGGGGGGGGGGGGGGGGGGGGGGGGGGGGGGGGGGGGGGGGGGGGGGGGGGGGGGGGGGGGGGGGGGGGGGGGGGGGGGGGGGGGGGGGGGGGGGGGGGGGGGGGGGGGGGGGGGGGGGGGGGGGGGGGGGGGGGGGGGGGGGGGGGGGGGGGGGGGGGGGGGGGGGGGGGGGGGGGGGGGGGGGGGGGGGGGGGGGGGGGGGGGGGGGGGGGGGGGGGGGGGGGGGGGGGGGGGGGGGGGGGGGGGGGGGGGGGGGGGGGGGGGGGGGGGGGGGGGGGGGGGGGGGGGGGGGGGGGGGGGGGGGGGGGGGGGGGGGGGGGGGGGGGGGGGGGGGGGGGGGGGGGGGGGGGGGGGGGGGGGGGGGGGGGGGGGGGGGGGGGGGGGGGGGGGGGGGGGGGGGGGGGGGGGGGGGGGGGGGGGGGGGGGGGGGGGGGGGGGGGGGGGGGGGGGGGGGGGGGGGGGGGGGGGGGGGGGGGGGGGGGGGGGGGGGGGGGGGGGGGGGGGGGGGGGGGGGGGGGGGGGGGGGGGGGGGGGGGGGGGGGGGGGGGGGGGGGGGGGGGGGGGGGGGGGGGGGGGGGGGGGGGGGGGGGGGGGGGGGGGGGGGGGGGGGGGGGGGGGGGGGGGGGGGGGGGGGGGGGGGGGGGGGGGGGGGGGGGGGGGGGGGGGGGGGGGGGGGGGGGGGGGGGGGGGGGGGGGGGGGGGGGGGGGGGGGGGGGGGGGGGGGGGGGGGGGGGGGGGGGGGGGGGGGGGGGGGGGGGGGGGGGGGGGGGGGGGGGGGGGGGGGGGGGGGGGGGGGGGGGGGGGGGGGGGGGGGGGGGGGGGGGGGGGGGGGGGGGGGGGGGGGGGGGGGGGGGGGGGGGGGGGGGGGGGGGGGGGGGGGGGGGGGGGGGGAAAAAAAAAAAAAAAAAAAAAAAAAAAAAAAAAAAAAAAAAAAAAAAAAAAAAAAAAAAAAAAAAAAAAAAAAAAAAAAAAAAAAAAAAAAAAAAAAAAAAAAAAAAAAAAAAAAAAAAAAAAAAAAAAAAAAAAAAAAAAAAAAAAAAAAAAAAAAAAAAAAAAAAAAAAAAAAAAAAAAAAAAAAAAAAAAAAAAAAAAAAAAAAAAAAAAAAAAAAAAAAAAAAAAAAAAAAAAAAAAAAAAAAAAAAAAAAAAAAAAAAAAAAAAAAAAAAAAAAAAAAAAAAAAAAAAAAAAAAAAAAAAAAAAAAAAAAAAAAAAAAAAAAAAAAAAAAAAAAAAAAAAAAAAAAAAAAAAAAAAAAAAAAAAAAAAAAAAAAAAAAAAAAAAAAAAAAAAAAAAAAAAAAAAAAAAAAAAAAAAAAAAAAAAAAAAAAAAAAAAAAAAAAAAAAAAAAAAAAAAAAAAAAAAAAAAAAAAAAAAAAAAAAAAAAAAAAAAAAAAAAAAAAAAAAAAAAAAAAAAAAAAAAAAAAAAAAAAAAAAAAAAAAAAAAAAAAAAAAAAAAAAAAAAAAAAAAAAAAAAAAAAAAAAAAAAAAAAAAAAAAAAAAAAAAAAAAAAAAAAAAAAAAAAAAAAAAAAAAAAAAAAAAAAAAAAAAAAAAAAAAAAAAAAAAAAAAAAAAAAAAAAAAAAAAAAAAAAAAAAAAAAAAAAAAAAAAAAAAAAAAAAAAAAAAAAAAAAAAAAAAAAAAAAAAAAAAAAAAAAAAAAAAAAAAAAAAAAAAAAAAAAAAAAAAAAAAAAAAAAAAAAAAAAAAAAAAAAAAAAAAAAAAAAAAAAAAAAAAAAAAAAAAAAAAAAAAAAAAAAAAAAAAAAAAAAAAAAAAAAAAAAAAAAAAAAAAAAAAAAAAAAAAAAAAAAAAAAAAAAAAAAAAAAAAAAAAAAAAAAAAAAAAAAAAAAAAAAAAAAAAAAAAAAAAAAAAAAAAAAAAAAAAAAAAAAAAAAAAAAAAAAAAAAAAAAAAAAAAAAAAAAAAAAAAAAAAAAAAAAAAAAAAAAAAAAAAAAAAAAAAAAAAAAAAAAAAAAAAAAAAAAAAAAAAAAAAAAAAAAAAAAAAAAAAAAAAAAAAAAAAAAAAAAAAAAAAAAAAAAAAAAAAAAAAAAAAAAAAAAAAAAAAAAAAAAAAAAAAAAAAAAAAAAAAAAAAAAAAAAAAAAAAAAAAAAAAAAAAAAAAAAAAAAAAAAAAAAAAAAAAAAAAAAAAAAAAAAAAAAAAAAAAAAAAAAAAAAAAAAAAAAAAAAAAAAAAAAAAAAAAAAAAAAAAAAAAAAAAAAAAAAAAAAAAAAAAAAAAAAAAAAAAAAAAAAAAAAAAAAAAAAAAAAAAAAAAAAAAAAAAAAAAAAAAAAAAAAAAAAAAAAAAAAAAAAAAAAAAAAAAAAAAAAAAAAAAAAAAAAAAAAAAAATAACGGAGGAGAGTCGGGGGGAGTGACCGGGGTATAATACAGGAGGAGAGATCGGGGGCAGGACCGGGGAAAAATACACGGGGGAAGATCGGGGGGATGACCGGGGGATAATAAGGAGGAGAGATCGGGGGCAGTGACCGGGGGGTATAATACACGGGGAGGAGAACGGGGGGGAGTACCGGGTATAAACACGGAGGAAATCGGGGGCAGGAAACCGGGGTATAATCACGGGGGGTAGGGAGAGGGAAAAAACCGGGGGTCGAAACCCGGGTTAATACCGGAGGAGAGATCGGGGGCAGGACGGGGTATAATACACGGAGGGGAAAATCGGGGCAGGACCCGGGGGAAATACACGGAGGAAGATCGGGGCGTGACCGGGTAAAAATACACGGGGGAGAGATCGGGGGCAGTGACCGGGTATAATACCGGAGGAGAGACGGGGGGCAGTGACCGGGTATAAAACACGGAGGGAAATCGGGGGGATGCCGGGGTAAATACACAGGAGAGATCGGGGCAGTGCCGGGGGGTTTTAAAAACGGGGAGGATCGGGGGGGGACCGGGTATAAAACACGGAGGAAGATCGGGGGCAGTACCGGGGGTTTAAACACGGAGGAGAGACGGGGGCAGGACCGGGGTATAATCCGGAGGAGAGATCGGGGGCGTGACCGGGTAAAAAACCCCAGGAGAGATCGGGGCAGGACCGGGGGTTTAATAAACCGGAGGGGAGATCGGGGGAGTGACCGGGGGATAATAACGGGGGAGAGATCGGGGCAGTACCCGGGTTATATACAGGAGAGAAAGGGGGGGAGTACCGGGGGATAAAAAACGGGAAGATCGGGGGCATGACCGGGGGGTTTTACCGGGGGGAGAGATCGGGGGAGGACCGGGGTATAAAACACGGAGGAGAGAAACGGGGCCCCGGGGTATAAACACGGAGGGGATCGGGGGAGTGACCGGGGTATAAAACACGGAGGAGAGATCGGGGGCAGGACCGGGGTTAATACACGGAGGAGGATCGGGGCGTGCCGGGTATAATACACGGAGGAGGATCGGGGGCGTGACCGGGGTATAATACACGGGGAATCGGGGGGGTGACCGGGGTAAATACACGGAGGAGAGATCGGGGCGTAAACCCGGGGGATAATAACGAGGGGAAAATCGGGGGATACCGGGGGATAATACACGGGGGGAGATCGGGGCAGTACCGGGGGAAAACACGGAGGAAGATCGGGGCATACCGGTAAAATACCGGGGGGAGATCGGGGCGTGACCCGGGGGAAATACACGAGGAGAGTCGGGGGAGTACCGGGTAAAAATACACGGAGGGGAGATGGGGGGGGGAACGGGTAATAACGGGGGAGAGATCGGGGGGGTGCCCCCGGGGATAATACCGGAGGAGAGATCGGGGGGAGTACCGGGGAAAAAAGGAGGAAGATCGGGGGGGTGACCGGGGTATAATACACGGAGGGAGATCGGGGGGAGTGACCCGGGGTATAAAACACGGGGAGAGTCGGGGGGAGTGACCGGGGGATAAAACACGGAGGGGGTCGGGGGCATTGGGGCCGGGGATAATACCGGGGGAGAGTCGGGGGGAGTGACCGGGGGTTAATACAGGGGGAGAGATCAAGGGGGTCCCGGGGATAATACCAGGAGAGATCGGGGGGAGTAGGGGTATAATACACGGAGGGGGATTTGGGGGGAAAACCGGGTATAATAACGGGGGAGAGATCGGGGGCGTACCGGGGATAAAACACGGAGGGGAGATCGGGGCATTCCCCCCCGGGTATAAAAAACGGAGGAAGATCGGGGGGGAGTCCGGGTATAAAACCGAGGAAAAGATCGGGGCAGGACCGGGGGAAATACACGGGGAGAGATCGGGGGGGAGTGACCGGGGATAATACACGGGGGAAGAGGGGCAGTACCGGGGGATAAACCGGGGGGAGATCGGGGGGAGTACCGGGGGAAAAACAGGAGGAGAGACGGGGGGCAAACCGGGGGGGGGGGGTTTAAACCGGGAGGAAGATCGGGGGCATGAACCCGGGGTTTTAAAACACGAGGAGGATCGGGGGGCAGTGACCCGGGGGATAATACCGGAGGAAGATCGGGGGGGTGACCGGGGGTTAAAACCGGAGGAGAGTCGGGGGCAGGACCGGGGTATAAACACGGGGGAGAGTCGGGGGGCAGTGACCGGGGGAAATACCGGAGGAGAGTCGGGCAGTGACCGGGGAAATACACGGAGGAAATCGGGGGCGTACCGGGGTATAAACACGGGGGGAATGGGGGATTTACCGGGTAAAAACACGAGGAGAAACGGGGGCAGTGACCGGGGTTTAATCCGGAGGAGGGAAACGGGGGGTGACCGGGTAAAATACCGGGGGAGAGATCGGGGGGGTGACCGGGGGATAATACACGAGGAGAGATCGGGGGAAAAGGGGGGGGGGCAGTGACCGGGGGTTAAAAATACACGGAGGAGAGATGGGGGGCAGTGACCGGGGTATAATACAGGAGGAGGGATGGGGGCAGTGGACCGGGGTATAATACAACGGAGGAGAGATCGGGGCGTGACCGGGGTATAATACACGGAGGAGAGATCGGGGCAGTGAAAAAGGGGGGGACGGGCAGTGACCCGGGTATAATACACGGAGGAGAGATCGGGGGCAGTGACCGGGGTATAATACACGGAGGAGAGATCGGGGGCAGTGACCCGGGTATAATACACGGAGGAGAGATCGGGGGCAGTGACGGGGTATAATACAAAGGAGGAGAGATCGGGGGCAGTGCCGGGGTATAATACACGGAGGAGAGATCGGGGGCGTGACCGGGGGTATAATACACGGAGGGAGATCGGGGGCAGTTACCGGGGTATAATACACGGAGGAGAGATCGGGGGCAGTGACCGGGGTATAATACACGGAGGAGAGATCGGGGGCAGTGACCGGGTTTTAAAACACGGAGGAGAGATCGGGGCAGTGACCCGGGGGATAATACACGGAGGAGAGATGGGGGCAGTGACCGGGGTATAATACACGGAGGAGAGATCGGGGGGAGTGACCGGGTATAATACACGGAGGAGAGATCGGGGTCAGTACGGGGTATAATACACGGAGGGGAGATCGGGGGCAGTGACCGGGGGATAATACACGGAGGAGGATCGGGGCAGTGACCGGGGTATAATACAGGAAGGAGGAGAGATCGGGGCAGTGACGGGTATAATACACGGAGGAGAGATCGGGGGCAGTGACCGGGGTATAATACACGGAGGAGAGATCGGGGCAGTGACCCGGGGTATAATACACGGAGGAGAGATCGGGGGCAGTGACCGGGGTTAATACACGGAGGAGAGATCGGGGGCAGTGACGGGGTATAATACACGGAGGGAGATCGGGGGCAGTACCGGGGTATAATACACGGAGGAGAGATCGGGGGGAGTGACCGGGTTAATACACGGGGGAGAATCGGGGGGGGGAGGGGTTAATACACGGAGGAGGATGGGGCAGTGACCCGGGGGATAAACACGGGGGAGAGATCGGGGGGAGTACCGGGGGATAATAACGGAGGAAGATCGGGGGGAGGACGGGGTAAAAAACGGAGGGGGAGACGGGGG